>JBBPKI010001342.1:0-13066 GCA_038089155.1 Nevesoporus exiguus
TTTCTTTGGAAGAAGCAGGCCCTATTTGCTTCAAAGACTTCCACCTTGGCGTACCAATCACTAATTTTCTTAGGGATTGTTTCCAATCCGGCCATGCGGTTTCGATGGTAGTTATGAAGTTCTTTCTCAAATAGGGCGATGAGGGCATCATCTGCTGTTATCCCAGATGTGGTGGCAAAGAGTCAGAACTGAGAAACATAAGTGTGGAGGTTATCAATGGATCCCTGTTGGAGGGCGATCAATTTCTTGGTGGCATTTGCTACTGTATCTGTCAATTCAAAGGCAGTGGTGAAGGCTTTCTTAAAATCAAGGAAGGTTCCGAAAGATGGAGGAGTCTTTGCCATTGCTTCTTGTCAGCAAACAGTGGCCCATCCGAGCGCAGAATCTTTCTTCATATAGGAGAGAGCAAAGGCAATCTTCCTTGCATCGGTGGTGTAGATCTCTTTGTTAACCAGAAGATAGGTCTCTACAGCAAGCATCCATGACTTGGCGGTAGCTGGTTCTCCATCATAGTCAGCGGGGGTGCCGATTTTGAGTTCAACAGGTTTGGAAGTC
This sequence comes from Nevesoporus exiguus, assembly GCA_038089155.1. Taxonomy (NCBI): domain Eukaryota; kingdom Fungi; phylum Basidiomycota; class Agaricomycetes; order Boletales; family Boletaceae; genus Nevesoporus; species Nevesoporus exiguus. The sequence goes on from JBBPKI010001342.1 coordinate 556, forward strand.
ATTTCATCGTCTTCTTCATTGTCAGACGAATCAGGAGAGGGTGATTGTCGTGGAGGGATCGGTAAAGTCTGTTGAGTGGCTCGGGGTGGAGAAGATAACTGGTAACTAGTTATTTGGAGAGCGGTGGACGTATTTTGTTTGGGACAGAGAGTTGGTATTGGGGAGACGGCGGCCCATGGGTCAGCAGGGCTTCCTGGTCCAGTGATTGGCTCAGGTTCTTCGACTTTGATTGGTTCTGGTTCGGAGGGCTCTCCTCTGGCAATAGATCTGCAAATAGCTTGTTCTAGTAGCGTGTTACAGCAATACAGCGTTTCTAGGGGTTGGTTTGGATTCAATGACCCAGCAATTCTTCTGGACAATGTGATGAATCAAGGGGGTTCACCCTTCTCCAATAATGGGAGGGGTGGAAGGGAAAGCTAGTGCTTTTGTTACATAGCATGTTCCATCGAACTGCTAACGTATCCTATGCTTCGTGAGGAGGCACTCACAAAGAGGTGCAACGTCCCACGATGACACAAAGACGGCTTAGGCTAAGCTTTTTGGTGAGGCTCTAGAAGAGAGCAGACTGGAGGGTTCTAGGGAACGCATAGATTGCGTAGCACTAGCTTGGGATACAAGGATCACTACTCAACTACTTATATATGTGGAGAGAAAGGGCACAGACCAACTAAGAGTAGGCATGAGAGTTTAAGAAGAAAGGTGGGAAGACAATGGATATGGTAAGTGGATCATGAGCCTGCACAAGAGAGCAAGCTTAGGAGATGTAGTCTGAGGGCGAAGTATGATAAAGGAAACGCTACTGTAATAAATGGAGGGTCAATGCCTCCAGCGACTCAAAGGAAACGAGAAACTTTAGATATCGAGTATGAGGATGTGGATAACAAAATGGTATGGCGATGAGAATGAGTAGGAGTCCGCATGTAAGGGAAATGAACGTAACAGTTTCTTTTGGAGAAGGCCCCTATAGGAGTTGTCCACACCAGTGGTACGCTCTTTACCATCTATTTTCTATCTATTTCTGGCCATTTGGCATTGCCTTGCAACTTCCTGGGACAAACATATTGCCCCACCACCTTTCTCTTGCCTCACACACAGGCACATTTAAGTTTCTAGAACTGGAGCCCACTGCAAGGGAGTCCAGCATTTCATTTGGCCCCACCCTTACATTTTTTTCATTCTATTCAAACTTAAACATTCCCTTCTCCACTACTACACTTGTCTGCCCATTTCTGCTACTTATGACACCTCTTGAACCTTGATACCATCTTCCTTGCTTCCTTCTGATCTCATTTTATACTATCTGGTGACATTTACAAGACTTACTTCATGATCCACCCTCATTTTATCATTTACATTACATCCAAGCCTTTAAGCATTCTGTTATGACACAGCTGACATTCATTTTACCATTCCAGGACACCCCTGACACACCTAGATTCGATGGCACACCATGCCAACTTCACTAGTTCACCGGGCTAGTTTTAATGATCAAGATACCATCCAGCTGGCGATCCAGTATGTAGTTTTTGAAGAAGTGGAGCTATGGGAGATGATGGAAGAGATATCCAACCCAATGCCTAGCTGGTCCCAGTTTGTCAAGGCAGTGAAGGAACTCTATCCAGGATGTGAGCCTGTATATGCCTGGAATGATCTAATCGCCCTTGTACAGCAGTTCCGAAACAAGACTATGCACACCCTGGATGACCTTGGCTGGTATCACCAGAGTTTCTTCAAGATCTCCATCCCTCTCCTTAGCACAGGCCGGCTTGGTGAATGCAAATGGGACAAGCTATTCTTCACAGGCTTTCCATCAGACCTGGCCATGCGCCTTAACCACCAGCTTGAGATAGTCCATCTGGAGATCTACCCTGACAAGCCTTATCCAATGGAGTACATCATGGATGCTGCCTCATTTCTCCTCTCCCAGATTGCATTCAGAGTAGCTGCTCCACCTCCTAGTCCAATGCCACATACCACAAGTCCAGTCCAGAATATATTACCAGCTAGTTGTCCTTCATACCCAATGCCATATCATTCAACCCCAGTCCCAGTTGTCCTACCATCTATTCCACCCTCATATCTGATGCCTTACACTGCAAGTCTGGTCCAAAAGCCCTTACCAATTGTCCAGACATCTGCCCCCCTTCCCTATCCATTACCTGTATCTGCCTCTCCCACTCTGGAGGTTGCCTGCCTCCTTTTATCTGAAGCTAGGTCCCCCATTCAGCAGATCCCCACCTTCATCCCAGCCTCACCTCCACATGCACTGCACACCACACCAGGTATGCCACTGGTTGTACTGAGCTGATCGCCATCAAATGCTATGCAGGGCACCTCTAAAACATCTCCAGATGTCTTGGACATTGAGCTGGCCATGCTAGCAATCAACCTGGTCGCATTGGAAGACTCCCTAGAGCCAGTTGGAGCAGATTTGGAGTGGTGGGATGACGATATAGAGGCATTGGACCTGGAATCCACCAATATCGAGCCAGAGATTTGGAAAGTCAATGGGAACACACCAGATATGGAGCTGGCTGCACTAGTCATCACACCAGACGAGCTCAGGGATATACCAGACACAGCTGGAAGCATGCCTGACCTCTGGGAAGACCTGCTCACCATTGCACCAGATATCTTGGAAGATGAAGCCCATGGAAGCTGTCTGGAAAGCCAGGTAATTGGTCTGGAAGGAAGCAAAATTGAGCCAGGAGCATGGGAAATCAGGCCGGAGGTACACAGCATTGACCTGGGAACAGTTGACACAGCACCAGGTACACTGGAGATAAAGCCGGATAGACCAGGGATAGAGCCAGATTGGTGGAAAAGTGAGCCAGATGCTTGAAGGATCAAGCTGGACATGGACTCAGGTGGTATGCCACCAATTCTAACTTTTTCGCATTCACATTCGCAGTTACCAATTCTGTCTACCATATATAATGCCCTGGTTCCACATTTTACTAACCATGCACACTTTGGACATTTTGCACCCACCCCCTTTAATTTCTCTTTTCTTATGATTCTAATGCCCAGGAGGGTATCATTTCAAGCCCCTGGGGGGATGGACCACATTGACCATGGGTCAGGCTGGTTATCCATCTGGCAGAGGCAGTTGTCATCCAGACATCCACTGGACCGCTTTTTGATGAATTAAGTATACTTTTCACTTCATTTAGTCTGGGATTTCACCAAAATTGCCCTGATTTTTCATTCCTGAACTCTGCCTTTTCATCTGATTTCATGCATACAGCTATTTGAGGCCACTTTTCAAGCATTTTATCTTGTTCTATCCATTTCTTTTTATTTTATAGCATTCTGGACAGTATAGAAGCTGAAAGATGTATGAAGAAAGCAAGCTGGGTGGTACCCCACCTCCAAAGGAACTCTGGAAGGTATAGATGCTGATAGAAGCCTGATGAAGACAAGTCGAGTGGTACCTCACATTTATAGCCAGTTCTTTTCATTTTCTTTAGCACTTCCATTATTTTTCATAGACCATCCATTCCCACTCACAAACAATGCCTGGTCATGACCACTATATCATCCTGCCCAAGTTCTATCCACTCTGGATGAACTCTGCCCAACTCTGGATGCCCTCCAGAGTCATCTCTGCAGAGGATCACCTGCCCCATCCATAGCAGATACTGGAACCATCACCTTGTGCACCAGAGCCATTGCCCTCATCTGGTCAAAGTCCAGCCCACTCCAGACAAACTCCAGCCCACTCTGGATGAACTCTGCCCAACTCTGGATGCTTATTGGAGACATCCCCATCAATTATACTGCACACCAGACATATCACATCACTGGATCAAAGGCATTGCATCTCTGAAGGGTTGCACTAGCTAATACTGGTATCACCATCTCATCCACTCCATCTATAGCATCCACCAGGGCCACCACACTGCACACAGGACCTATTGCATCACCCAGACCATTGGTATTGCAAGCCAGAACCACTATGCCACCAGTATCACCCCTGCTATACCTGGGTTGTGCTACTCCCAGAGATCCACTGACTGGGGACAGTCAGCATTTAACTCCCCTGTGGATATGGAGAACTGTGGTTTTCCCTACATCTGTATTTCTGAATTATAGGGCATCTGACAACATCACACCTCATCCGATGTTATCCCGGTCATTCCAACGCTATCCCGGTAGACCAGATGACTTCCCGGTACATTTCCGGTTGGAATCGATCCCCTACATGACCTGGTTGTGCAGAAACCGGCCGGAGTTAGTTTATACCAGCCAGGATTACTTCCCGGTGATGTTTCCTGGTATTCTGATGTCCAGGTATGTTTGTTTGTGACCAGTTTGCATTGTTTTGGGCTGGTTTAGCTATTTTTACATATTTGACATTGTTTTATGTTAGTTGAGCACTACATAGGCATGTCACTACTTACTTAATACAGTTTTCCACTTTCCTTTATGTTAGTATGCCCAGTAAAAGCCTGAACACCCAGTCCTAGCCCTCCCTTGCTGTCTGCATTGTGTGCAGAAGTGTTAAACACTGGGGATGAACTCCAGACTAACTCCAGACTTTGGAGATAGGTTAGTTGAATGGGACTTGGCTTCACCTTATGTGGTGTGCCCTTGCAGAAAGTCTGGTGTCCCAAATTTGTGGAGGATCAGAGTTCGGAGGAGAGTCTCAGACTCAAGGAGATCATTAGATCAAGATGAGGATGGAACAAGGTTAAGTTGAGATTCGAACTGAGGTATCTATGGACAAAAGTAGAGACTTTATATATGTACTAAGAGAGATGAGATCAGGTAGGTCTTCAATGTGCACAGGCACAGAGGTAACTATGTAAGTGAAACTGAAGTCAAGATGTCAAGATAAAATATAGACAGAGACAATGAGATAGAATAGGAATAGAGATGTCAAGATGAAATGGAAACAGAGATGTCATAGGAAAACGTACTGAGAGATGTCAAGATGGAACATAATGGAAAAGGTCTGAAGTCAAGGTCTATGATATTGAGCGAGAATGAACCGGAGGATCAACAGAGTTGGTCCGGAGTTGAGTATGTGTGCGCAACCAGGGAAACTGGTCCAGAGTTGGTCCAGAGTGACCAGAGTTGGGCGGGATATGACAAGAAGTCCAGGAACACATTTGGAAGTCCAGAGTCTGGTTTCTTTTGGAGAAGGCCCCTATAGGAGAGTGGTAGTGGAGTGAGTGTGGAGGGGTGCTGGAACACTGGAGAGAACAAAGAGGGAAACAGAAGCAGAATCTGAGATGGAGAAAAGAAAACAGGAGTGGAGAAGGCAGAGAATGATGACATAGAAGAAATGAAGAGCCCAAGGATAGGGTTAGAGCTGACTACAGAAATGAATGAAAAACAAGAACCAAAGAAGAGATGGAGAACTCTGAAGGAGATCCAGAGTAAAAACAGAGAGAGAAGTACAAAACAGAGAAGAGAGCAAAAATGGAAAGGAGTAGAGAAAGAACATCATATAGAAAGTGGAGGACTCTGGTAATGGACTGGAAAATAAGAAGAGCAGAAAATGGAGAGAAGGTGAAAACAGCTCGAAGTGCCTCAGAGGAGGCCAGAGGTGTACCACAAAGGTATCAGAGTGAGTGAAGGTGTACAGCAAGTGTACCAGAGGTTTCAAAGAAGAGAGGAATGAATACAGAAGGAATAGGAGATGAACAGATGAAAGGTAAGTAGTCCAATACTATGAAGAAAGGGGCAAGGGAATAAAAACAGAGAGTATGCCTAGAATAGGCATAGAAAACCCCGGAGGGGGCCAGAGATGTACCCAAAAATATTGGAGATGAACAGAGGAAGAGAAAGGTAACAGAGGGGTACTGGAATGGTATAGAGAACAGAGATGAGTCAGATGGTACAGACTTGATATACAGAGAAGTAACAGAGGGAACAGAAATAGAAAAGAAGGTCAAAAGCAGAGGTAAATGCCAAGGCAAGAGGTACTGGAAGTGGCGGAGGAAGGAGGAAGGAGTGCTAAGGCGTCTGAGAGTGGTCCAAAGTGGTCTGAGTGGAGTGGAGGAACTCTGGAGGTAGAGAAAATGGAGGTGGGCTGCGATGGTGGTAGAGGTGACTGGAGGGTTGGGTGTCATGTTGGTGATGGTGCCTCCTCTTTAAGGCCGAGCCCTCGAGGCCCTAGTAAGTGTGGGAGACAGGTTGAAGCCAATTTGACAGGGCTGGTAGGCCCCTATGGAAGGGACAACTGGAGACACAAGGAGTGGATGGAATGGTCCATCACTTACCAGGTGGAGTCTGAAAATTTTACCATGGAGTACAGAGGAATTGGTCAAGCACACAACCAACTTGAGTTCCTCCTACTACCATCTTTAATGGCAGACAAGTCCAGAAGCCCAATGCCCATCAACAAGAACGAGTTCGTGGTGCTGCAAGTGCACCTCAAGGAGCTTGACAATTGGAAGAAGAGAGACATGGAGTGACAATGGTGGCACAACACAGAGGAGTGTGAATGGTGTGAGTAAGAGGATCATGAGAGGCGGAAGAAGGAGGTGGCAGCATGGACATGCACTGCTGCTGTGGAGAAGAGGCAGAAGGTCGAGCTGGAGTGCAGGAGAAGAGAACATGAAGCAAAAAAAGATACAGAAAAGGGAAAAGGTAGGGTGCAGCCCAAAATGGGTAGCCCAGTGAGTAATTCACAAGAAAGAGAGAGTATACTGATGATTTTGCAGGAATTCATTGAAATTGATGAGTTGAAGGAAGAAGAATGAGGGTGGACAAGGAAGGAGAAAAAGAGAAAGACAATGGAGGAGAGCATGGCATGTGGGCTGGAGTGTGAGGCACTGGAGATGAGCTCGAAAGGCATGTCATGCTGTCAGTGCACCAGAGTGCACATGGTGTGCAAGCAAGAGGGGGACAAAGGATTGCTGCATGGAGGTGAGCAGAGGAAACAGGTCTGGCCTGTTGTGGAGATCCTGGTGGCAGGGCTGTTGAAGGCAGTGAGTGGAAGAGTGGAGAGGATTGTGATGGGGAGCACCCTTCTCCCAGTGCTCCTCTGCATAGCAGAGTTGCTGGAGGGAAGAAAAGGGGTCTGGGTTGAGGAGAGTGGTTGCCAGGTGGCATCAGAGTTGGCAGAGGTGGCAGTGCAAGTTAAACCAGAGTCAGAGGAAGAAGAGACAGAGATGGAGGGAATGGAAGAGGAAATGGAGGAGAAAATGGGTGAGGGAGATAAAGAGAAGGAAGTGGAGGGAGGACAAGAAGAAGAGTAAAGTAGTAATTAGTCTTTTCTTTTTAATAAAGTTGTTCTCAAACAAAGGGTGAATGAGATAGAAAGGAGTCGGAGTAAAAATGGATAATGTTGAAGGTCATAATGGAGGAAACAGAGTTATACAGAGCATATCAGAGATGAAGAAAGCAGAGTAACATGGAGGTAACAGAGTGCACAGCAATAGAAAGGACAAATGAAAATGGAGGTGAATGACACAGAATGGAATAAAATGGATGAGAACTCAAAAAATGGTATGATGTCAAAGTGGCAGAGGGCTAAGGGACGATCTTGGTCAGTCCTATAGTGCAGGAAGAAGTCTGGAGGGATCCAGCAGAGGTCCACAGAACTGGCCACAAAGTCTGAAAGCTTGGGCACCTAGGTAGAGGGGATTTAAGAAAGGGATGCTAATAATGGCAAAAGGCTAAAAGACAATTGTAGATCAGTCCTTAAAGTGGGAAGATATCTGGATAAAGCCAGTTGGAGGTCTGCAAGACGAGACCTAGAGAGGTCAGAGTCCTTGGGTGAATCTGAGGTGCAACTCCTGGGATTAAATTCCAGACAGAGTCCCAGAGTGTGGAGGTTTGGCATTCCATCTGTAAGAGTATGTTAGACTAAATTGTTAAACTCCAGTCTCTCTGAACTCAAGTCTGACTGGAGTTGCAGAGTTCTAGGGGTAAGTGAAGGGGTTAGTGTAGAAGTTGGACCAGAGGTCTGAGCAGAGGAGTTGGAGTGGGGGTACTCAGGAGGACACCAGCACAGGACTTATGTGTTGCACCTCTAAGCAGGTCCATGTCCTCATATTTTGGAGACACAGGGGTCTGACAGGGAGGAGGTGGGGTGATCGTGAAATGAGGAGAGAGTGATTTAGTTGATATTCATACTAAGAAGTATGTATAGGTGTTACAGGACTTGAATACAAATGGAGGGACAAGAGGGGGTACAAAATGGGATGAAAATACTATCTTACTAAGATGGCAAACATATGAAAATATTCTAGGAGATAGTAAGTGAAGTAGGGACAAAGGAGGAATGAAGAAACAAAAGGAAGAACAAATGGGGATAAGATCTGGGCAGTTCCAAGCAAGCACAGCTGCAGATCCGATTGGAGGAGCTCTGTGCATGGTGGAGATGGAGGGGGATGGGAGGGGGACAGAGGAGACCAGAGATGGTCGGAGAAGAGGCTGGAGGAGGTGGAGATGGGTGGTTGGGCATGGATATGACATAAATGCAGCTTCTTAAACCTAGCGATCAATGGATTGTTACAAGGTGAGCGTGTGAGTCAATACTAAACAAATGTCAGTGAACCAAAAGAGGTTGGCATGAAAGCCACAGAGGTGGATTGCCCAAAGGGAGAAGAGGAACAGATGGTCCAGAGTGGACTGGAGGTCATCAGAGTTGACAGGAATTGTCAATGATGAACAAAGGAGGAAGGGAACAGAAAGACAAATGAAGAACAGGGTATAAAGGCAGAGTGGTCTGGAATAGATCAGGTTGCTGGAGTGGAAGAGAATAGTCTCAAATAAAAACAAAGGGGGATATACTGAAGAAGGGAAAGGAAAACAGAGAGAAGGGGTCTGGTGGGCTGGGGTCAACTGGACATGACCAGAGTTGAGAGAATGGTCCAGAGTGGACCCAGAGGGGAAATTGTAAGGTCATAAAGCAGACATGTGAGGGGAAAAAAAGGATGCATCAAGAGGTGCTCTTAAATGGAGCCCAGACAAGGGCAATGTAGTCCCAGGTCTGGAGTACAGTACAGAGGAAACAAAGAGAAAAGAAGAAGGGGACTGTCCAGACTGAGTGGAGTCAGCTGGAGCAATACTGGAGTTACCTTTAGAGGTAAGGTCCTAGGGTACAGAAAAGTAGGTACCATGGAATGGCCAGAAGTGGGGTCCATTACCAAGGTGTCTAGATGGTCAGAAGGGAAAACATAAAGGATCATGAAGAGAGGAAGGGAAAGAAAGGACTGAGGTGGTCCATCACCATAATGTCTGGAGATACCAGAGTTGGTGTCAGAGGAAAGGAGTACCTTCAGACTTGTGGTCCTCAGGTGCAAAAAGGGTCAGTGTTAAGTCCAGACTCTCTGGACTCAAGTCTGATCAGAGGTCCAGAGGTATCGAGGGTGTAGTAGACTTGTTAGTCTTGGAGTTGGACTGAAGTCCAGAGCAGAGGAGGAGGAGGAGGAGTTACTCAGGAGGACATTGGCACAGGACTTATGTGTCATGCCCTTGAACAGGTCCATGTCCTCATATTTTGGAGGATCAGAGTTCCAACAGAAGGAGGAGATAGGGATCATGACAAGAGTGAGGAGAGAGACTAATTCGATATTTGTGCTAAAGCTACATGATGGAGTGTACAGGAATTATATACTAAGGGTCAGAAGGTAAGTATGCCAGAGTGCAGCATAGGAGCTGTGTTCCAAGTGGAGTATTAGAAATGTACAATGAAGGATGAGTAATCATAATACAACAGATCTGGGTTTGGGTATAACTGAGTGCTGGTCTGAGCACAGCATTGGTCTGAGCAGAGGAATGGAGCTCTGAGCATGGAGGAGTGGAGATGGACTGAGGGAGGCAGAGTTGGCTGGAGTTGGCCGAAGTTGGCAGGAGTTGACTGGAGTTGGGGCCAAAGGGGCTGGAGATGAATGGAATGGCATGGGATATGACAGTTGGAGGTGGATGTTGAGGGTTGGGGTGTAGTTGGATGTTGCAAGGTGACTATCCTATCGAGATGTCCTACCTTCCCCTAGTAAGTGACTGGAGGTCAACTGTAGACTGAACTACAGTAAGTCCGAGGTGCCATGGCAAATCTGGAGTGCTGTCTGGAGACAGTGGGGTGGAGCACGAAGATGGAGGCCCCAGAAGCCTGGAGTAGTGGAGGGCTTGGCATTTCTATCTTGTATGGATCACAAAAAAAAATGCTGCTCATTGCCAATTACTCAATGGAGTCTCATGGTGAGCTAGCTGTCCTAAAACCAACAATGTTAGAAACCTGAGAAGGTGACAAAAAACGTCAAAGGTGATTCACCAGGATGGCAAAAGAAAGAAAAAGTCTACAATGGAGGAAAAGGCAACTTGCTAAAAGGCAGAGTCAACCGGAGGTACAGAGGGAATGGAGATGACTACAACCATTCAAGGACAGTAGTAGTTGAAAAAAAGAAGGAAGGGGCCTCTGAAACACTGGAGGTGAATTGGAGGTATGGAAAAATAGAGAAATAGAGTTTGTGAGAGTAGGTATAGAGGAATGAAGGCAAAATGTTGCTGAAGAGGCGGAGTGAAGCCAGAGCTTCAAAAGGTAAGAAAGAAAGGATGCCAAAGAGGGCAAAAGAGAAACAGAGGTATATGTTAAATCATCTGAACTCTCCAGACTCAAGTCTGATTGGAGGTTCAGAGGTGCTGAGGGGTGGTTGATGAAGTTTGTCTTGGAGTTGGACTGAAGTCCAGAGTGGAGGTGTCGGAGCGGAGTTGCATAGGAAGGACATCAGCACAGGACTTATGTGTCACACCCTTGAAGAGGTCCATGTCCTCATATTTCAGAGGAGTGGAGGTCCGACAGAAGAAGGAGGAGATCACAACAAGAGTGGGGAAAGGTGACTAATTTGATATTCGTGCTAAGGTTACACAACAGAGGTACAGAGGTTTTATACTAAAAGATAAACAGAGACATCAAGGATGTCAGGAAATGAGTGAGATAATATCAAGGGCCCATAAGGGACCAAGAAGGGATGGAGGAAGCAAAGAGATGTACAAACAGAATGTATGAGAGATATCCAGGTCCAAAGGTAGCTGAGTCCCTGTGCAAGCACAGCCTTGGTCTGGAGTGGAGGAGCAGAGCTCCAAGCATGGAGGGAGCAGAGGTGGACTGAGGGTGGCAGAGGTAACCGGAGTTGATTGGAGATGGGGCCAGAGGGGGCGGAGATGGATGGGATGTCATGGATATGACAGTATATAGATAATAAATGGCTGCTGAAAGGCAGGGTAGAATGGAGTTTGGAGGTACCACAAGGGGTAGTCCAAAGGGGACTCGCTGAAGGGGCAGAGCCAGTCAGAGGTAAGATCATGAGATAACTCCATAGGGCATGGTTGGATTCAGAATGAATCCCAGCCCATGCGGAGATCCTAATGGAGGGTCAGAGTACAAAATAGAGGTAAGAGGACATAAGAAAAGAGTGGAGACCTGCTCAAGTGTGAGTACAAATATACTGTTAAAATCTGGTCTCTCTGGACTCAAGTCCAACTGTGTAAGGGTCGTGGCATACTCTTGCCTGCGATGTCCTTCTACCTCTGGACTCTCTGGTCAACCTAGACAGGGGAGGCACTCACGAAGAGGCACAACATCCCTGAATAGCTGTAGAATGGTGGACTTGGTCAGCGGGGTGACTCCTTGGAGTTGGCTGATGACACTCTGTCTCATAGAGTGTGCTTGACTAGCAGGACAACCCAACAGGGGTTTGCTATCAATAGGGGATGGACTCTTACTGAGTCAAAGGAGTACTCTCACCAAGTACTAAGGGCCACTCTCCTGGATAGGCAGGCAAAGACAAGAGGCTCTCTCCTTGGGTAAGGTGAGCTGAGTGAGCAGGCAATAGGTATACCACAAGGGTGATAAGAATTGGCTGGAAAGCTGCTACTGTATAGGAGGTGTCTTATGTAAATAGTCTCTAACTAAAGGAGGCTGTGCCCACAGCCAGAGATGGTAACAATCAAAGAAGAGATGGAAATGCATCACCAACAAGAGATGGTGATGTAAGAGGCAATGTCCAAGGTGATCAAAAGATGGGGGCTGTGAAGATGAAGCTATAGTAACAGGATCAGGCAGATGTCATCTGAATACAGGATGACTAGGTATGGAATGTATACTTCCCATGTGATCAGTCTCTTCCAAAGACGAAGAAGAAAAATAAGTAGGAGGTGACCTTGAAGAAACAAAACTGTAACAGACTGGAGGAGCAGAGTTCTAGGGGTTAACAGAGGAGTTAGTATAGAAGTTGGACCAGAGGTCCAAATAGAGGAGTTGGAGTGGAGGTACTCAGGAGGACATCAGCACAGGACTTATGTGTTGCACCTCTAAGCAGGTCCATGTCATATTTTGGAGGCACAGGAGTCTGACAGGGAGGGGATAGGGTGATCGCAAAATGAAAGGAGAGGTACAGGACTTAAATATGAACAGAGGGACAAGAGGGGGTACAAAACAGGATGAAAATACTATCTTACTAAGATGGCAAACATATGAAAATATTCTAGGAGATAGTAAGTGAAGTAGGGACAAAGGAGGGATGAAAAAACAAAAGAAAGAACAAAAGTG
>JBBPKI010001343.1:0-13059 GCA_038089155.1 Nevesoporus exiguus
CTACATTGTTTTTTTCTTATGTATAGATGGCAAATGTCGACAAGTTTGCGAGTGGTATGCGCATTTTGCAACTCCGCGCTCATAATAGTAGATGACAAATGTCGACATATTTACAAGTACATAATGTGCACATTTTACAACTCCGGATTCACAATAGTACCAGCTCACGTAGCAGATAGGCGAATCTCCGCTCAAACCATGGAAGACGGTGCCGTGTTAACAGAGTGAGACAAATAGAGCCAAGCACTGAAGTTACTAATTTTTGCGTTGCCGTCCAGGCTCTTAGTATATAAAGTCTCTACTTCTGTCCATAGATACCTCAGTTCAAATCTCAACTTAACCTTGTCCTGTCCTTGTCTTGATCTGATGATCCCCTCTCATTTTGAGTCTGAGACTCTCCTCCAAACTCCAACCCTCCACAAATTTTGGACACTGGACTTTCTACAAGGGTGCACCACATAAGATGAAGCCAAGTCCTGTTTGACTGACCTACTCTGGACCTCTGGAGTTAGTCTGGAGTTTGTCCCCCAGTGTTTAACAAGAGATTTAAACTTCCACTTGCAAAAGTCATCACCAATATGGCAACCAGAGTTACCCATTCCAATTCTCATGCACTTGTGAATGTGTTGGCAACCTACACTCATTAGAGCTTCAGTCACTACTAATCAGGCTTGCTGAGAGTCAAGAGAAAGTGTAGGGAGTATCAACCAGGACTTGACTGAAGTCTGGTTGTTAATATCATTGGGTTTATATACATACAGGAGTGTTTAGGGTAGGTCTAGGAATACTGACTAAGGTACTATGTCATTAGTGATGTCATGGTATAGAACATCAGTAATTAAAAAGCATGCATGATAGCAAATGTGAATGAAGTAAAAGGTGTTGACCTAGACTTGGTCAGGTGTCATGTCCCACGGTCACATGATAGTAGTCATGTGACTTGATAAGATAAGATAAGCAGAGAAATTGTAACATTATCCCCTTCCTATAAGTTGTTACGATTTCTCATCTTATCTTATCTTATCAAGTCACATGACCACTATCACGTGACCATGGGACATGTCATCTGACCAAGACTAGGTCAACGCCTTTCACTCTTGTCACATTCGTTCTAGACCCCCTTATCTACATGCTTCCTTAATTACCGATAGTCTAGACCCTTATCTCCTTTCCCACTCCACATTGACATCATCACTTAGTAAGTATTCACACACCTACCCTAAAGCACTCTGTAGTATATAATCTGAATGTCATCAATGACCGGACTTCAGTCAAGTCCTGGTTGATTCCCCTTCCTCTTGACTCTAAGCAAGCTCTAGTGTGTGACCGAAGCCTTAACTGGATAGGTTGCCAACATTAGGACTTGACTACATACTACTTCCCTCACACACTTTCTCATTACCTCGCCATCGTTCGCGACAACCCCAGACCCTAGGGGCAAAGGGATCTCTGCTTAGTTACCCACTATTCATCTTCACGCACACTTGCGCTCCTTTCCTTTTACGTATACCCCGGCTATACACTGGTGAAGGTCGACTTAGCATTAGGCGGTCGTCAAGGGGTGTCCTCGAGAGGACTTAATTGGTTTAAACACTGCCTCCGCACGTTTCATTTTGAAGGAGCCTAGGCTCAGGTCCACGTGAGGCCACTTTGTTATAAGAATAGTCTTTATGCATTCGGTCATCGTTGAAAGAGCGGTCTTGTGCCTGACGACCCGAATTACCTACAATTTTCGAAGACTTTAGTCAGGTGGCTATTGACCTGATAAAGTAGAAGTTGGTGTTGACAATGGTCCACACTTCTTTAACACTTTTGGATGTTCCCATCCCATGCTCCCAAGTCCGAAGAAGTCGAGGCTCGCCTCCCTTCTGAGGAAACAATTGTCAATCGCACTCCACCCCTCAACGAAAACAGAGAAGCCTTCGAATACAACCCCAATGACAGTTGGCTAGACGAGTTCGGATATTTCCACTGGTACGAAGTCCAGACCCCTCCATCTGCACAAAGGACTATGGTCACCCCATCATCACAGAGAGAAGAGAACTCTCAAACCCCTGATTTACCAGTACAAGAAGACGAGGACGGTTGGATCAATTATCGGGCTCCTGAACAAGGATACTGAACACCAACCCCAGTCCCTCTAGTCAACATCTTTGAGGACATTGACTTCTTACCATACCTCCTCGATCGAATCTGCAATAATGAACCCTTTGATGAATTCCTACTTCAAGTTCATGGAATTCCAGAAGACCAAGCATTAGCATTCCGAGCTCGGGTGCTGCAAGTACAGTTATATCAAGATCACCGCCCACAACTGAGACAGGGCATCGAAGCATTAGAAGAAGCACAAGCATTACTAAACCAGCTTCGAAATCTTCATACACCCTCTCTCTCTCCCACACCTGAACTGGAAATAGTCCTGGTTCCACAAGAAGAACAAAACGTCGCAGCACCCTTACAGGGACCCACTCCCATTTGTTGACTCAGAGACCGACGATTCATCCGAGAACCCACTAGGAGACCAGCCATCCTCCCCAGACTGGATCTCCCAATCTCCTCCTGCACCCACTCCCACAGCAGAAGAAATGTCTGCAGATTACATTAAGATGTTGGCAGACCAACTGCTAGCCCTCCAATCAGAACTCGAGGAGCTAAAAAGAGATAAAGGAAAAAGGAGAGTGGACAATACAGAGATAAAGGAAAAAGGAGAGTGGACAATACAGAGATAAAAGTATCTAAAAAAGTAGAAATGGTACCAGATCCTGGGAAGTTTGATGGCAATAAAGACAATTTCGAGTCATGGCAAATGGGCATGGCTCTATACATCAAAGAAAACCCAGAATCGTTCATCACGGATGATCAAATCACAATCGCCACCCTTACCAGGATTGGGGTAAAAACTGGAGAAAAGGACAAATTTGGAGCAGCACAATGGGCTAGACAGCAGCTCTGCCATTAAATGAAGACAGACAAGTGGCCCACACAAGAAACATTGGGCAAATTACTCACTGCTCGTTTCAAATCAATAAATGAGGAGGACGAGTCAAGAAATAAACTAGAATGGTGTAGACAAATGCAGGAAGAGTCTGCCCAATAGTTCACCACGAGGTGGCTAGGTTATTACTACGATACAGGGGGAGAGCCCGATAAATCTGATCCTCAAGGAGTCAGACTCTTTGAGAAAGCCTTATCTGAGAACTTGGCAAGAAAAATCTATGAAGATGGGAAAAGACAAGCTTGTATCCAAGACTATGTGGAGACAGCTAAAGAGATAGGAGCAAGGCTTGAGTCTCTCAAGCTAAGGAAAACAGAGAAGGTCCCACAACGATCTTCTTACAGTAACACGCAAGAAGGGCAAGCCTGAACCTATGGAGGACGAGGGCAACCCATGGATATCGGAGCCTTACGGCAATGAAATTCCAAATGTTACAACTGCGATAAAGAAGGCCATGTTGCCAGGGATTGCCCAAATCCCAAAAAGGAATGCCAAGAGTGCAAGTTCCTCGGAGGAGGACACAAGTTTAATTGCTGAAAAAGGGCACAAGGGCCTCAATGAAGGCCACAAATCAGAGAAATGGCAAAGAAGGAGGAAGAGAAGAAGGAAGAAGAACCCAAGGAGGCCAAAGCCATAAAAGGGATGGACTTTGAGCAAATGAAGGCATACTTCTTCGACCTTCACGATACAGAAATGAAGAAGGCGGGAAAAGGCTACGACAACTGAGAGATCTGGGACCTCAGAAGCCGCAATTATTAAATACAAGAAATAATTTCTCATCTCTTTTTCCATATGTACAGCATAGACAAGATAAAGACTCGGACTCCTCCTCTACATGCTATTCCTCTAACTCCAAACCAACTAGTCCTATTTATCGAGTACACCTACCTACAACCAAGACCGGGCCTCCACAAAAGGAGCTTGCTGCACGGGAATGCAGGCTTAATTTGGTCAAAGAAAAACAAAAAAATATCTATGAGGATATTTTCCCAGAATGAATCCTCTTAAGGAACACCAAGGTGCAACAGGAAATCCTCATGGATATCTCAATTGCACACCCCACTACCAAAAACAAGAAGCATCAATGTAAGGCCCTCTTGGATAGTGGTGCCAATGGAATATTTGTAGACAAGAAATGGGCCAAAGAAATCAAGCTCCCATTACAAAAGATGGAAAGGGAGATCCCCGTCTTCAATGTCGATGGAACAAAGAACTCTGCTGGAGCAGTTACTCATCAGGCAGAAATAATTTTAGACTACCAAGGACACCGCGAATGCCTAATCGCAGAAGTCACCAACTTAGGCAAAAACCCCATGATCTTAGGGTACACATGGTTGGCGAAGCACAATCCAACCATCGACTGGATTAAAGGAGAAGTAAAGATGGCAAGGTGCCCAAGGTCCTGCTACATGCTGTCGGACCAAGGGACAAACTTGGCAAAAGAAGAAGAAGAAGAACTTAAGCATGCTTCGACCGTGCACAGGTTCATCAAAAATCTTGAAGTACCCAAGAAAAAGGAGCCAACTCTCGAAGAAATGGTTCCAAAAGAATACCATCACTTCTTAGAAGTTTTCAGTAAAAAGGAGTCAGAATGACTACCTTTAAGAAAACCCTGGGATCACGAAATAAAGCTGAAGCCTGGCTTTCAACCAAAAAAGGCAAAGATATTCCCCATGAGTAAGGACGAAATGGAAGAGCTAAAGTCCTTCGTTGAAGAACAAACCAAGAAAGGGTATATCTGACCCTCATGCTCTCCACAGACTTCACCAGTCTTCTTCATACCCAAAAAAGATGGAAAGAAAAGATTGGTACAAGATTACCACTACCTAAATGAGTGGACTATCAAGAACAACTATCCTCTACCACTCATAAGCCAATTGGTAGACAAGCTCCAAGGGGCCAAGCTTTTTACTAAGCTAGACCTCAGATGGGGTTACAATAATATAAGGATAAAAGAAGGAGACGAATGGAAAGCGGCGTTTGTCTCTCACTCAGGAGCCTACGAACCCCTAGTAATGTTCTTTGGCCAATGTAATGCCCCCACTACATTCCAGCAAATGATGAACGAAATCTTTGCTGATATGGACAGTGTCGTCATAGTCTATATCGATGACATAATGATATTCACAAAAACGGACGATGAAACAGAGCATGACAAAATCGTCCAAGAGGTTCTCAAAAGACTTAAGGAACACGACTTATTCCTAGAGCCTGAGAAGTGCTTTTTCAAGCAAAAAGAAGTCGAATTCCTCAGAATGGTAGTCAATACCGATGGAATAAAAATGGAAAAAGGAAAGGTAGAAGCCATCCTTGAATGGCCCATACCTAAAAATGTCAAAGGAGTCCGCAGTTTTCTTGGACTTGCCAACTACTACAGAAGGTTCATCCAAGACTTCTCTCAAGTCTCCCGTCCCCTGAATGACCTAACAAAGAAAGATCAACCCTGGCAGTGGGGACCCCAGGAACAAGGAGCTTTTGATCAGCTCAAAAAAGCCTTTACCACAGCACCTATACTCGCCTACCCTGACAACAATAGCGAGTTCCGCTTGGAAACTGATGCTTCGGACTTCGCAACCGGCGCGGTCCTTTCGATCAAGCAAGAAGACAAATGGCACCCTGTTGCCTTCTCTTCTGCATCAATGACCCCCGAACAGAGGAATTACCCAATAGTGGACAAGGAAATGCTAGCCATCATACTCGCTCTCGAACAATGGCGGCATTACCTTGAGGGGGCAGAAGAATTTGAGGTGTGGACTGATCATGCTAACCTCAAATACTTTATGACAAAGCAAGATCTAAATCGATGCCAAGCAAGATGGTCTCAATGGCTATCTAGATTCAACTACGTCTTAGTCAACAAGCCAGGATCCCAAATGGGAAAAGCTGACGCTCTCTCTCGACGAGAGGATCATGCCATTGGCATTGACGAAGACAACAAGGGCATACAAATGATCCCTGAAAATAGAGTAAGGGCATATTCGAAACAAGGCTTCACCATCGAAGGAGAAGAAAGAAAACTCCTCGAAAGAATAGTAGAAGCACAAGAAGAATGGAAGGGCGATGATAAGCCCAACCTATTCAATAAAGATGGGATTCTGTATCTTGGTGACAGAATCTTCATTCCCCACAAGGAAAACCTGCACCAAGATATCATCACCCTATACCATGATTCTCCGATAGCCGGACATGGCAGTGCCGAGAAGACCTGGCAAATAATAGAACGATATTTCCAATGGAATGGCCTTCACACCCAAGTAAAGGATTATTGTTCAAGGTGCGACTGATGTGCACGAATGAAGCCAGAAAACAAAGCACCCAAAGGAGAACTAATTCCAAATCCCATTCCCGAAGGACCATGGAAAGATATATCCGCGGACTTCATTACCGACCTTCCCTTATTCAACACCTACGACTCCGTTCTAGTTGTAGTAGATCACTTCTCGAAAGAGATGGAATTTATCCCCACCAACAAAACAATCACAGCTTTAGGAACAGCTAAGCTCTACAGAGACCATGTATGGAAGCACCATAGTCTCCCCAGGTCCATAATCTCAGACAGAGGACCACAATTTGCTTCACAAGTAATGAAGGATTTGGGCAAGATGCTCAAAATAGACCTTAATATGTCAACTGCATTCCATCCACAAACAGATGGACAGACAGAAAGGGTCAACAGGGACCTTCAGCAGTATCTCAGGCTGTTTACCGCTGAGAAACAAGACAAGTGGGCAGAGTGGCTCCCGTTGGCACAATTCTCATATAACAATCGCCAACACTCTTCCACTAAGAAAACACTGTTCGAAGTTACCAAAACCTACGAACCAAGGATGGGTATTGAACCCACAATCACAAAGAATGAATTGTCCTCGGCATTCGCACAGGACTTTTCCAAAATGCTTGAGCAAGCTAAAGCATCCCCTGAAAAAGCTCAAAACTCAATGAAGCGGCAAGCTGACAAGCACCGCACCAAGGTTCCTGAAATGAAAGTCGGCGACATGGTCTGGCTTTCAACAGAGAACATTAAGCTCAATAGGACCTCTAAGAAACTCACCGAAAGGTGGATCGGCCCTTACAAAATCACAGCATTCGCAGGACCTAATGCTGTCACTCTCAAACTACCATCCACCCTGTGAATTTACCCAACCATAAATGTTTCAAGAGTTAAACCCTACAAGGAACGTCTTGAAAATCAACCTGTTGTTGCCCCAGGACCCGTCGTGGGCACACAAGAAGGACTTCCAGAGTTCGAAGTCAAGTACATTGTCAATTTTCGACTTAAAGGATGATCTCTGGAGTACTTGGTACACTGGAAGGGCTATGATGAGGAAGATCATATGTGGGAACCTCTGAGCCACCTCTCAAATGCCAAAGAGGCATTAAAAGACTTTCATCTTTCCAACCCAGCGGCACCCCGGAAGCTTAGAATGGTCCAAATGGACTTTGATTCCCTTTTCTCCTCTTACATCAACGTAATGGAGCCCTCCCAGGTCCCCTTCAATCGCCTGGAATGCGATTCATAGGAGGGGGGTAATGTTACAATTTCTTATCTTATCAAGCCACATGACCACTATCACGTGACTGTGGGACATGTCACCTGACCAAGTCTAGGTCATCACCTTTCACTCAAGTCACATTCGTTCTAGACCCCTTATCTACACGCTTCCTTAATTACCATCAGTCTAGACTCTTATCTACTTTCTCACTCCACAATGACGTAGTTACTTAGTAAGTATTCTCACACTTGCCCTAAAGTACATTGTAGTATATAATCTGAATCCAAATGACAACCGGACTTCAGTCAAGTTCTGGTTGATTCCCCTTCCTCTTGACTCTAAGCAAGCTCTAGTGTGTGACCGAAGCCTTAACTGGATAGGTTGCCAACACAAGGTCCTCACAACTTTTACGTTTTGGATGTTCCCGAATCCCTTCCCCAAGTCCGAGGAGTTTGAGGTTTGCCTCCCCTCAGAAGAAACGATCTTCGGTAACAATTACAAATACTGAAGAGAGTTCTCCTTCGACCCCAATGACAGATACATAGACAAGACTGGAAGATACTGCTTCTGGGACAGAAATTTAGCACAAGAAAGAGCAGAGACCCCAAGTGAAGGGCTATACTGGAAGAAGACCTCACTGAGTCAGAAGTGGACTCACAAGCTTCACCCTATCCAGGGAGAGAAGACAAAGACAGGTGGATTCATTATTGCCCAGACAAAAACAAAGATCTATACCGAACACCCACTCTGGTACCTCTAGTAAATATCTTTGAGCACATCAACTTCCTACCCTACCTCTTGGATAGGATAAGAGAAAACGAACCCTTCGATGAAGAACTCTTAGAAGCACACGGAAACCCACAAGATCAGGCCTTAGCATTCCAAGCCAGGGTCTTACAAGTACAACTCCATGAAGATCCCCAACTTCATTTACAAAGAGAAGTCAAACTCTTAGCTGAACTACAGGAAGGATTGATTGGTTTACAAAACCTTCACACACCCTCTCTCTCTCCATCCCCAGAACTGGAACTAACCATGGTTCCACAAGACAAGCATTACATCGTGGCACCCTTACCAGAATCCGCTCCCCTTCGTCAACTCAGAAACCAATGACTCCTCAGAGAACCTGCTAGGCAATCAACCCTCATTGCCAGACTGGATCTCCCAATTGCCACCCATACCCATTCCCACACCAATGGCAACCACAGAACACATCCAAGAACTGGTTGACCAAATCAACAACCTAAAAGACCAACTAAGAATGCTGCAGAGAGCCAGTGGGGTGCAGGAGATGAGAAACGTAGAGGTAAAAGTTAATAAAAAGGTAGAAGTAGTACCAGAACCTGGACAATATGATGGCTCCTGAGAAAGATATGATAGCTGGAAGTTGTGAATGGGAGTCTACCTTAAAAGCAACAAAGAGTCCTTTGTCACCAACAAAGACAAAGCAATTGCCATTCTCTCCAGGATAAGGCCCAAAGATGGAGAAAAGGACAAGAACAGAGCTGAAAAATGGGCCAGACAGCTCCTCACCCAATACATGGAATATGAGGCCATCTGGCCAACAACTGAAACCCTTTGGGACCTAATGGACCAAAGGTTCAAATTGGTAAATATGGTAGACAAAGCAAGGGCCCAACTAGAAAGGTGTCAGCAATACAAAAATAAGAATATCCAAGGATTCCTAACAAGATGGTTGGGACTCTATTATGAAACCAAAGGAGATCCATCCAAAGAAGACCTGAACAGAGTTTGCCTTTTAGAAGGAGCAGTCAATGAAACAACAATGGAACAGATCTTCTACAATGACCTAAGAAAGGATTGTATCCAGGATTACATAGACACTCTCCTTAAAAAGGGAGCTAGTATGGAATCCTTCAAACTAAGGGGAAAGGAGTCCTCTTGCAACCACTACAATTCCACAAATCACCAAGATGGATGAGCCCGAACTTATGGGGGACAAGGCCAGCCTATGAACATTGGAGCCATTAGGCAAAGAAATTCAAAATGCTACAATTGCACCAGAGACGGACATATTGCCCGCAATTGCCCAAAACTGAAGAAGGAATGCACAGAGTGTAAATTCCTAGGAGGAGGGCACAAGGTCAATTGTTGAAAAAGAGGAACCAAGGCTTCTTGACCCCCACAAGTAAGGGCAATGGGTCAAGAGGAACAAAAGAAGAAGGAAGAAGAGAAGAATGAAGAGCCCAAAGAAGAGCAGGCTATAAAAGGAATGGAATATGAGGCCATGAAGGCCTACTTCTTCAACTTACATGATACTGAGATGAAGAAGCAGGGAAAAGGCTATGGCAACTGAGGGATCTGGAACCTCAGAAGCCGCAGTGAAATACAAAAAACAGTTTTTCTTCTCTTTCCCCTTATGTACAATATGGACAAGACTTTGACAATGACTCAGACACTTCTACATGCTATTTGTCAGATTCCAAATCAGTTAGTCCTATTTATAGAGTACACTTACCATCAACAGAGACTGGATCTCCAAAGAAGGAGCTTGCTGCATGGGAATGCAGGCTTGATTCAGTCAAAGAAAAAGAAAAATATATTTATCAGGAAAGTTTCCCAGAACAAATCCTCTTATGAAATACCAAGGTGCAGTACAAGATCCTTATGGATATCTGGATTGCACACCCCACTACCAAGCACAAAAGACATCAGTGCAAAGCCCTTTTGGATAGTGGTGCAAACGGAGTCTTTATAGACCAACAATGGGCCCAACAAGTAAAACTTCCCTTAGAAAAACTCAAAAGGGAAATCTCTGTCTTCAATGTTGATGGAACAAAGAATTCTGCAGGAAGTGCCATGCACAAAGCAGAAATAATACTTGATTATGAGGGACACTGTGAACACCTAATTGCAGAAGTTACCAACTTAGGCAAAAACAATATGATCCTAGACTATACCTGGTTGGTGAAGCACAATCCAACCATAGACTGGACAAAAGGAGAAGTCAAGATGGCCAGGTGCCCAAGATCTTGCTATATGCTATCAGATTGAGGCACAAATTTGGCAAAAGAGGAAGAAGAAGAACTAAAGCATGCTTTGACCATGCATGTTACAGAGCACGTCCTTCTGGACTGCAAATGACAAGAGCTCCTTTGTGAGGAGGCACTCACGAAAAGGCACAATGTCTCACAATGAGCAAAGAGGTAGGAGGGAACGGTTGAGGCGACTGTTCAGGCAAGGACAAGTCCAGATTAGAGGAGGTGGAATTGCACAGGTCTAGCTTGAGTTACAAGTGAGGTAGATCTACTACTTTATAGTCCTGTAATGCGCACAAGGACCAAGCTAAAGGGCAGGCATAGAAGACGATGGAAGGTGAAGGAAGGAACTACTGCGGATGGATAGGTAAAGATCATGACAGCATGTGAGAGAATGCTGTTAGGAGATAAAGTTCGCAATGTAGATGATTAGGTAAGAATGGAGATGGTGAAGGAATAGTCATACTTGTCAAGAGAGAAGGTGACAAGGAAATGTAAGTACTTTGCATGTGGATGTGGATACATGAAAGGAATACTCTCAGAGACAAGAAGAAGGCCAGGGTGTAAGGAAAGAATTGTAACAGTACCCCCTTCGTAGCTTCGCAGCACTGCTGCATTTCTAAGCACTAGAGGAATCCGCACTGTTGAATACCAGCTGGTCATCATTAAAGTCCTCAGTAGTAAAGGGGCAGTTTGTGAGGACATGTCCAACAGCTCCACAAAGGGAGCAGCGGAGGCTTGAGCATGCTTTGGCCATGTGTCCCCAGCGATTGCATGCAGAGCAATGGGAGGTGAGGCAGCGGGAGACAGGATGTCCAGGGGCATACTGGGAACAGTTGGGACACCTATACTGCAGACAGCTCCATCGCAAATGTCCATGTCATCCACAGGTATAACATCTATGGCCTGAGAGGTCCATGGTGGCAAGACAGGCTTGGGTGTCTGGAGGGATGGAGAGGACCCTGGTTGTGGAAGAGAGTATTGTGACACCAGTTGGAAGGTCTCGGACGTGGACATTGGAAGGTAGGGAAAGGCCTGGAGGGGGTGCAGAGGTTGGTAGAGAGAGACAAACAGGTAGTGGGTTTTCAGGAGTGGTGGGGCGAGTGACAGGTGGGGATTCCTGGGTAGCATGCAGCACATCAGTATCTAAATAGTCATCAAGATCCATCTCATTTAGGGAGAACAAGATCGCCTGTGGGAAATCTCCCAGGGCGCCAGGGGGAAAGGCAGAGATTACCCATCCAAACTGATGGTGATCCATCATATGCAGGGCACGGAAGCAGAGCTGATCAAGCATGGCAGTTTGTGCAGCGGTGAAGGAGGGATTGGAAGATAGGATTCTAGGAGAATGGCTAAACGATTGAAGTGAACAAGTTTGGTGGAAGAATAGGATTGCTTCCATAAGAGGGAGCGATCTAAAGAAGGGTATGCTCTCAGCAATGGTGAGTAGCTGTGGATGGTCTAAGATGTGGGTGTAAGTGGTGAGCCTCTGAAAGCGAGGTAGGGCTGTTGGGTAGAGCTGCTCTAGAGCCCAGTCAGGGATCTCCCTTCGATGTGGATGAGGAGGGGAAATAGAGACTCGAGGTGTCTGTACAGCAGCGGATGGGGATCTAGGGACATCAGGGGAGCTAGGGCGATGAGGTGGCAGGAAAGTGGTAAGTGAGGTGGGTGATGTGATGGAAGTCATGACTAAGCATGGTGTAGAGCTATAGATGATGGTAGCGTGGAGAGGATGGTGACAAGTATGACAATTATGACAGCGAGACAGATGGTAGAGAACACAGCAGCTGCGATGAGGATCTGATGAGGGGTGAACATTGTCGCTCAAGAAGAGAGGGAACTCTTATATTGTCTGAGGAGGACGGGAGTGTGATGAAGGTTTCACTCAGGTTCCCATGTGTTCTCAGAAGAGGGATATCCTTTCCACTTGATCAGGTACTGGCAGCGATGGGCAGAACCCCAATAAGAGAGTATAGCCTCAATTTCATATTCTTCTTCACCATCCACAAGATCCGGTGGCACAGGGATAAAGTTGGGGCCATGCTCTGGTGTGGTCCGATAGGAGGATAAGAGAGAGGCGTGGAAAACGTCATGGATACACCATGTGGGGGGTAACTTCAGCTGATACACCACAGGGGAAAGTACCTTAGTGATCTCAAAGGGTCCTTCCCTTTTGGGGGCAAGTTTCCATGATGGGTACCTGAGTTTAAGGTTTGTGGCTTCGAGCCAGACCTTATCTCCAACCTTCCATGGCATGAACTTGGTGGTAAGTCTCTCCCTCATAAGACATTGAGCGGTGGAATGAGCAGCCAGTGCTTCTTTCCATGCCTCAGCAAGGGTGGTAAGACATTCTTCTATAGAGGGAACGAAAGACTTTCCTAATGGAGGATAAGCTCTAGGTTCATACCCCATCATGAGGTAGTACGGCGATTGGTGGGTGGATGAGTGTGCTGCAGAGTTGTGGGAGAATTCTGCAGTTGGAAGTAAGGTACTCCAGGTACCAGGGTGTCCTTGGCAAAAGATCCAAAGATAGACTTCAAGCTCCTGGTTGGCTCTCTCAGTTTGGCCGTCA
>JBBPKI010001344.1:0-13058 GCA_038089155.1 Nevesoporus exiguus
GTTCCTTGTAAGGTTTAACCCTTGAAACGTTTACTGTGGGGTGAATTTGCAGGGTAGATGGTAATTTGAGAGTGACCGCATTGGGACCTGCGAATGATGTGATCTCATAAGGGCCGATCCATCGCTCTGTGAGCTTCTTTGAGGCCTTATTGAGTTCAGCTTGCCGCTTCATTGAGGATTGAGCTTTTTTAAGAGATTCTCTAGCTTGCTCAAGTGTCTTGGAAAAGTCCTGTGCAAATGCCGAGGACGATTCGTTCTTGGTAATTGTGGGTTCAATACCCATCCTTGGTTTGTAAGTCTTAGTGACTTCGAACGGTGTCTTTTTGGTAGAAGAGTGCTGGCAATTATTGTAAGAGAATTGTGCCAGGGGGAGCCACTCTGCCCATTTTTCTTGTTTTTCAGCCATGAATAACCGAAGGTATTGTTGAAGGTCTTGATTGACCCTTTCTGTCTGTCCATCCGTTTGTGGGTGAAATGTGGTTGACATATTAAGGTCTATTTTTAACATTTTGCCAAGATCCTTCATAACTTGAGAAGCAAATTGTGGTCCTCTATCTGATATAATGGACCGTGGTAGGCCATGGTGCTTCCAAACATGGTCCCTGTACAGCTTAGCTGTTCCTAAGCTAGTGATTGTCTTATTTGTTGGAATAAATTCCACTTCTTTCGAGAATCGGTCTACTACGACTAGAACAGAGTCGTAGGTGTTTGAAATGGGGAGGTTGGTAATAAAGTCTGTGGATATATCTTTCCAGGGACCTTCTGGTATAGGGTTCGGAATTAATTCTCCTTTTGGTGCTTTGTTTTCTGGCTTCATTCGTGCACATCCGTCGCACCTTGAACAATAATCCTTTACTTGGGCCCAAAGGCCATTCCATTGGAAATATTGTTCAATGATTTGCCAGGTTTTCTCAGCACTGCCATGTCCGGCAATTGGAGAGTCGTGGTAGAGGGTAATGATATCTTGGTGCAAGTTTTCTTTCTTTGGAACAAAGATTCTGTCACCAAGATACAGAATTCCATCTTTATTAAGAAGGTTGGGCTTATCATCGCCCTTCCATTCTTCTTGTGCTTCAACTATTCTTTCAAGAAGCTTCCTCTCTTCTCCTTCGATTAAATAGCCATAGCGTGTTTGTGCCCTTATTCTATTTTCAGGGATCATTTGTATGCCCTTATTATCTTCATCAATACCAATTGTGTGATCTTCTCGTCGAGAGAGAGCATCAGCTTTTCCCATTTGGGATCCTGGCTTATTGACTAAGATGTAATTGAATCTAGATAGCCATTGAGACCATCTTGCTTGGCGTTGATTTAGATCTTGCATTGTCATAAAGTATTTGAGGTTAGCATGATCAGTCCACACCTCAAATTCTTCCGCCCCCTCAAGATAATGCCGCCATTGTTCGAGAGCGAGTATGATGGCTAGCATTTCCTTGTCCGCTATGGGGTAATTCCTCTGTTTGGGGGTCATTGACGCAGAGGAGAAGGCAACAGGGTGCCATTTATCTTTCTGCTTGATTGAAAGGACCACGCCAGTTGCAAAGTCCGAAGCATCAGTTTCCAAGTGGAACTCGCTATTGTTGTTGGGGTAGGCAAGTATCGGTGCTGTGGTAAAGGCTTCTTTGAGCTGATCAAAAGCTCCTTGTTCCTGGGGTCCCCACTGCCAGGGTTGATCTTTCTTTGTTAGGTGATTCAAGGGATGTGAGACTTGTGAAAAGTCCTGAATGAACTGTCTGTAATAGTTGGCGAGTCCGAGGAAGCTGCGGACTCCTTTGACATTCTTAGGTATAGGCCATTCAAGGATAGCTTCTACCTTTCCCTTTTCCATTTTAATTCCATCAGTATTGACTACCATTCTGAGGAATTCGACCTCTTTTTGCTTAAAAAAGCATTTCTCAGGCTTCAGGAATAGGTCATGTTCCTTCAGTCTTTTGAGAATGTCTTGGATGATTTTGTCATGTTCTGTTTCATCGTCCATTTTGGTAAAGATCATTATGTCATCTATATAGACTATGATGACATCGTCCATATCAGCAAAGATTTCATTCATCATTTGCTGGAACGTAGCGGGAGCATTGCATTGGCCGAAGAACATTACTAGAGGTTCATAGGCTCCTGAGTGAGAAACAAATGTTGCTTTCCATTCGTCTCCTTCTTTTATCCTGATATTGTTATACCCCCATCTAAGGTCTAGTTTTGTGAAAAGTTTGGCTCCTTGCAGTTTGTCCACTAGCTGGCTTATGAGGGGGAGTGGATAATTATTTTTTACCGTCCACTCATTGAGGTATTGGTAGTCTTGTACCAGTCTTTTCTTCCCATTCTTTTTTGCAATAAAGAATACTGGTGAAGTTTGTGGAGAGTGCGAGGGTTTTATATACCCTTTCTTGGTTTGTTCTTCCACAAAGGACTTCAGCTCTTCCATTTCGTCCTTACTCATGGGGAATATCTTTGCCTTTTTCGGTTGAAAGCCAGGCTTCAGCTTTATTTCATGATCCCAGGGTTTTCTTAAGGGCAGTCATTCTGACTCCTTTTTGCTGAATACGTCTAGGAAGTGATGGTATTCTTTAGGGACCATTTTCTCAAGGGTTTGTTCCTTCTTTTTGGGTACTTCAAAATTTTTGATGAACCAATGCATGGTCAAGGCGTGCTTGAGTTCTTCTTCTTCTTCTTTCGCCAAGTTTGATCCTTGGTCTGACAGCATGTAGCAGGACCTTGGACATCTTGCCATTTTCACCTCCCCTTTGGTCCAGTCTATGGTCGGGTTGTGCTTTGCCAACCATGTATATCCCAGGATCATTGAGTTTTTGCCTAAGTTGGTGACTTCTGTGACTAGGCATTCACGATGTCTTTGATAATCCAAAATTATCTCCGCTTGATGTGTGACAGCTCCTGCGGAGTTCTTTGTTCCATCTACATTAAAGATGGGGATCTCTTTTTCCATCTTTTGTAGTGGGAGTTTCACTTCTTCGGCCCATTTCTTGTCTATAAAGATTCCATTTGCACCACTGTCCAAGAGGGCCTTGCACTGATGCTTTTTGTGCTTGGTAGTGGGGTGTGCGATCGAGATGTCCATAAGGATCTTGTACTGCACCTTGGTGTTGCATAAGAGGATGCATTCTGGGAAACTATCCTCATAAATATTTTTTTCTTTTTCTTTGACCAAATTAAGCCTGCATTCCCGTGCAGCAAGCTCCTTGTGTGGAGGCCCGGTCTCGGTTGTAGGTAGGTATACTCAGTAAATAGGGCTACTTGGTTCTGACTCAGAGGAGTAACATGTAGAAGAATTGTCATTGAAATCTTGTCCATATTGTACATAGGGTGAGAGAGGCAAAAAGCTATTTTTTGTTTTTTGTGACTGCAGCTTCCGAGGTCCCAGTTCCCTCAGTTGCCATAACCTTTTCCCTGCTTCTTCATTTCAGTGTCGTGAAGGTTGAAGAAGTATGCCTTCATTTGTTTGAAGTCCATCCCTTTTATGGCCTTTGCTTCCTTGGGTTCTTCTTCCTTCTTTTCTTTGTCCTTCTTCATTTCTCTTATCTGTGGCCTTCGTTGAGGCCCTTGTGCCCTCTTTCGGCAATTGAATTTATGTCCTCCTCCGAGGAACTTGCACTCCGAACATTCTTTTTTTGGGTTAGGGCAGTCCCTTGCCACATGTCCTTCTTTGTCACAATTGTAACACTTGGAGTTGCGTTGCTGCAGAGCTCTGATGTCCATAGGCTGTCCTCTTCCACCATAGGTTTGGGCCTGCCCCTCTTGGGGTGTTTGGTAAGCTTCTCTTTGTGAGACTTTTTCTGTCTTTCAGAGTTTGAGTGATTCTAGTCTGGCTCCTATTTCTTTGGCGGTGTCTATGTAGTCTTGTATGCAAGCTTGTTGCTTGCTGTCTTCATATATTTTTCTTGCCAGATTTTCCGACAATGCTTTCTCAAAGAGTCTGACTCCTTGAGGATCAGGTTTGGCGGGCTCTCCTCCTGTATCGTAGTAATATCCTAACCACCTTGTGGTGAAGGACTGAGCAGACTCGTCATTCATTTGTCTGCACCACTCTAACTTATTCCTTGCTTCGTCCTCTTCATTTATAGATTTGAAGCGGGAAATTAGGAGTTTTCCAAGTGTTGTTTGTGTGGGCCAATTCTCCGTTTTCATGAAGTGACGGAGCTGTTGTCTTGCCCACTGGCCTGCTCTGAACTTGTCTTTCTCTCCCATCTTCACCCCAATTCTTGTTAGAGTCGCAATTGTTACTTGTTCATCTGTTAGGAAAGATTCTGGATTTTCTTTTATATACAAAGCCATATTCATTTGCCAACCCTCAAATAAGTCCTTGTTGCTGTCGAACTTTCCAGGATCTGGCACCATTTCTACCTTTTTTGACACTTTCACCTCTGTGGCTTCTACCCTTCTTTTCCCTTTTTTCTTTTTAAGCTCCACAAGCTCTTCTTGTAGTGCCAGGAGCTGTTCACCCAGCATCTTGACGTAGTCTGACGACATTTCTGGTATGGGAGTGGGTGTGGGTGGCGATTGGGAGTTCCAGTCTGGGGAGGAGGGCTGGTCGTCTAAGTGGTTCTCAGAGGAGTCGTTGGTTTCTGAGTCGACGAGCGGGAGTGGGTTCCTGTAAGGGTACTGCGACATTTTGTTCTTCTGGTAGAACTGGGGCTATTTCTGGCTTGGGCATGGGAGAGAGGGAAGGCGTATGAAGGTTTTGTAAGGCAAGTAGTCCTTGCCTTAACTCTTCGAGAAGTCCTATTTCTTGTCTTTGTCGTGGTCGGGGTCCTTGTATAGTTGGACCGAGAGTACCTGTCTCCTGAAGCAGGCTGCTTCTTCTGGGGTGACTTGGAAGTAGAGAAGTAGATCTTCGTCGAAATCTAGATTGTTTCCAACAATGTCTAAGAAATAGGGGAGAAGATCTTCTCGTTCAAAAAGAGTTTGTCGTGGGAGTGGATCAGGTACTCCAAAATGTGGGTTTGGTGGCTGATAGTGGAGCCAACCTTCTTGGTCCTCCCTGGTAGGGAAGGGTGAGTATTCTGATTCTGATTCTTCTTCTACCTCAGGGGTAGGAGTCCTTGGTCTGTAGTAGTGGTGACCCCCTTGTTCGTCATAGTACTCTTCATTGGGGTCGAAGGACGCTTGTCAGTGGTATTCGTAGTTTACTCCGGCTTGCATTTCCTTAGAGAGGTGAACCTCGATCTCCTCGGACTTAGCAGGATCTCTTGGGCACATTTGTAAGAAGATGAAAAGAAGTGTGGACCGTTGTCAACACCAACTTCTACTCTATCAGGTCAATAGCCACCTGACTAGAGTCTTCGAAATCATAGGTAATTCGGGTCGTCGGGCACAAGACCGCTCTTTCGATGATGTCCGAATGTGTAAAGACTATTCTTATAACAAAGTGGCCTCATGTGGACCTGAGCCTAGGCTCCTTCGAAAGTGAAACATGCAGAGGCGGTGTTTAAACCAATTAAGTCCTCTCGAGGACACCCCTTGATGACTGCCTAAAGCTAAGTCGACCTTCACCAGCATATAGCCGGGGTATACATAAAAGGAAAAGAGCGCAAGTGCACATGAAGATGAATGATGGGTAGCTAAGTAGAGGTCCCTTTGCCCCTAGGGTCCAGGGTTGTCGCAAACGATGGCGAGGTAATGAGAAAGTGTGTGAGGGAAGTGTGATGCAGTCAAGTCCTAATGTTGGCAACCTATCCAGTTAAGGCTTTGGTCACACACTAGAAGCTTGCTAGAGTCAAGAGGAAGGGAAATCAACCAGGACTTGACTGAAGTCTGGTTGTCGATGATATTCAGATTATATACTACAATGTACTTTGGGGCATACATGAGATATCTTACTAAGGTATGATATCAGTGCTATGTCACTGTGGAGTGGAATTAGTGATACAGGTCTGGAACGTTGGTAATTAAGGAAGCATGTAGATAAGGGATCTAGAATGAATGTGAATGAAGTGAAAGGGTTTGACCTAGACTTGGTCAGGTGACATGTCCCACAGTCACATGATAGTGGTCATGTGACTTGATAAGATAAGATAAGATGGGAAATCGTAACACCTATCCCCCTCAGCCTATAGTACCTGGAGTTGGTGCACATATGTAGGGTCCCCAAAGTACTGAACCAGATTCTTCCATTCATTGATCGTGTAGCCTTGGTGCTGTAGGGCAAACATTGGACATCATGTAGGAGTTCTGTGAGATTTTCTCTCAGTTTCTGAAAGTGTTCCACTGGGAGCATCTCTCGGAATTCGGAATACAGGGAGAGGTAGCCATGCCTTTGAGTGAAGCATGTCCAAACTGAATTTGTCGGCAGGATCCTAACTTCAGGAAAGTACACGTCAAACAGATCGGCGAAGTCCCAGGATTGTTTGGTTTTTCTGTTCAAACCATGGGAATTGGGCAAGAACTTGACACTCAAGAGGTTCTGAGAAACATGAGAAACAGACCATGATTCCATGGCATCCTGGAGTGTGGTCACTGTGTGGAGGGAATTCTGAAGTCGTGCTGGATCCAGAGAAAGCCACATATCGTTTGTGAACATGATAAAGAGTTCAGAGGTGTATTCGTCCCATGTTCGGACACTGTGCCACCTCCAAGAATGCATGATCTGAATGGGATCCTTGTGAAGACAATGCAAGAGGTCATCCCATGTGGGCCATTCACCAAGTGGATATTCCACAGTGGGTTCTGTATTTTTGGATGGATGACCTGGATCCAGGGGAATTTTAGATCCAACTGCTTTTTTAACGCGTGATATGAGCTTGAACAGTACATCTGCATCATCCTTCTGAGCGATGAGCGGAAGAGCTCCAGTATATGGATTGAGGTCTTGCAAGAATAAGATTCTGAAGCGTTGAATGACACCATTGGAACACAAATCTCTCAGAGAATCCGTCAGATGCATGTGCTTTCCAGGAATAGTGAACAACACGTTGCAAAGCATGTGAACAATGATGCTAGTCATGATGCCATAGTTCATCTTCGGTGTCTTGAAGAACTGCATTTGAAGGCATCGAAGCTCTTCAATTCTCCTGAGCACGAACTCACAACAAATCTCAGATGGAACCCAGAGGATTGGATTAGAATCTAGATAGTCTGCAGCCTTGGAGTAGACATATAAAGGTCAGGGGACTCATGTGAGAAAAGAAATAAAGAAGGAAGCCAACCTTATCCAAGGCCACCTGCAAAGCTGTTTTGATTGCCATCCCACTGCCTCTAATCTCTTCCCGAACACCGAAGCTTTTTTTCATGGCTCCATGATAGATGGAGATGAACTCGTGACATGTCTGCTGAAAGATGGTGGTATTTGCATAAGCTTCTGCATCAGAACAGAACTTCTCTTCTTGCCTTGGTCTATGGATGGCCTTGAAGATGAGGTTGTATGTGGACCGAAACGTGAGCTGGACAGCTCTTTTGTGAACACTTTCCATAGTTGCTTGAAGACCACCATGTCTAGCCATGGTGCAGGTCTTGAACTCCTGGGGCTTGTTCATTCCTGCCTTGGCATAAGAGGCATGAATGGAGTTGAGCTTCCACAGGCCTATGAGAGGCTGTGTCATATCCCAAAACTCAGAACCTAACTCCGGTCACTCCAGCACCCTCCGGTCCATCTCCACTCATAACTCCGGTGATATTTCTATGTTCCCCTGTAGCTAGTTTCCTCGGACTCTGTTCTTAGTACACCTTCATGACTCCTTTCTTACGATAGAACCTTATTACTAATCTTTGTACCACTTCCTCTGCTTAGACACATCTCTGGTACCAGTGCTCACTTAGGAGCACAGCTCCGAGGCTGTGCTCTGGTATACTTACTTCTGAACTCCTACGGTACATATTTCCTTCCGACCCCGTACTT
The DNA here is from genome assembly GCA_038089155.1 of Nevesoporus exiguus. Taxonomy (NCBI): domain Eukaryota; kingdom Fungi; phylum Basidiomycota; class Agaricomycetes; order Boletales; family Boletaceae; genus Nevesoporus; species Nevesoporus exiguus. The sequence goes on from JBBPKI010001344.1 coordinate 7,847, forward strand.
AGTAATCTCCTGCGGACTTACTCATCCGACTATGGACTTTAGTCATCCGCTCCTTTGTATATAAACTCTGTAGAACTACGCCGTGTATTTCCTTAGTTCGAATATCAACTTAACTCAATGTTCTCCTCCTCTGACCACTTCAAGTCATTGAGCGACTTCCTCCGACCCCCGTTCGACCCTCTGACCCTCCGTCCGTAAATCTGGGACAACGGATCCTTTATAAGGGCACACCACATAAGGTGAAGCCAAGTCCCATCTGTCTAGCCAACTCTGGCGCTCCGGAGTTCATCAGAGTTCGTCCGGACGAAGTTTAACAGTATATTCGAACTCCCTCTTGCATCGGATCCCCAGCATGAACACTCGCATAACAAGATCATGCACTAGAGTGATCGCAAATCCTCCCATCTCCTCCTGATTCAACCCTCTGCATACCTATGGCAGCAGTCGCCGAGGTCCTGAACTCATGGAACAATTCCACAGCTTCTCCACCCGACGCAACCCCAGTTCTGCATCACAAGTGTGCTCCCCTCCACAATCCCCAACTCCTGGAGCGCGCATTGAGGAATTAGCAGACGAGGAGGAACCTCCAGCTGTTCCCCTCAGGTACCACACCCCCAGCAACAAAGGAAATCCCAGAGGTCGGGAAGGGTCCAGAGGTGATCCCTCCAACAGCTCTGACCTCCCTGAGGATGACCTCGACCCTGAATCCTCCTCCGATGAGGAGCACATCCCACAGGACACGCTCGCCAACTTGGCAAGCGCTATCCGGGGCCTCACTCGCTCATCCAAGAAAAAGTCATCAGATTCCTCGCAGAGGACAAAGGTCCGAGAACTGGATCAGTTTGATGGGACAGATCCCCACAAACTTCAGGTCTTCTTGGTCCAATGCGAACTCAATTTCCAAGACTGCCCAAACTTTCGCCTCCAATCACACCAAAGTTACATTTGGCCAGTCGTACCTGAAAGGTATGGCTCTGGAACGGTTCAAGCCAGACCTGCTCCAAATGGAAGACCCCACACTCTGTCCTGTATGGATGGATGATTTCAAAGAATTCGTCCTGGAGCTGCAAACTAACTTCGGTCTGCATGACCCTGTTGGAGATGCGGAGCACCAGCTCGACCACCTCACCATGAAGGATGCTCAACGCATCAACAAGTATGTCATTGAATTCAATCGGATTGTGTCCCAAGTCCAGGGCTACGGAGAAGGTGCCCTCTGGCACCATTTCTACAATGGTCTCCTGGACCGCATCAAGGACAAGATCTCGCGGGTTGGCAAGCCCCCCACGCTCTCCGAACTCTGCCAGCTCTCCCAAGCCATCGACGCCCGCTATTGGGAACGCCGATCGGAGGTTAGCCGTCAGGCAAAGCCTTCTGGCAACCCTCCCAAAGCGTCCGAGAGCTCCTTCACCCCATCCGCCTCTTCCACCGGCACCTCTAAAGACCCTAAGGGGAAGTCTGCCAGCGCCCCCACCACCTCCGGAGCCTCCGCTCCTCCTAAACCGGACCTGACATCCAAGCTAGGAAAGGACGGGAAGCTCACAGCGGCCAAGCACAAACGCCGCTTCGATAACAACCTAGGTATGTTCTGCGGTCTGGCAGGACACAAGGCCAAAGAGTGCCTGAGGTCTACCTTGTGCGCCACTCAAGGCCAGGCCAGCAAGACTGAAACTCTGGAAGCACAACTGGAGACCTCCTCCGAGGCAAAAAAATAGTTCGCGACCTCTGTGACTCCGCACGGACTGGAGGTTGCGTTGACTCTACCCATGCACTCAAGGAGCTCCGACTCAATGCGTCCGCTCTCTCAGATCCCAAGTCCCTCATGCCCTCCGTCTCCTTAGAATCTTATGACATTCTATCCTTTCCAGCATTGATAGACTCCGGCTCCTCCGACTGTTTTATAGATAGCAAATTTGTCAATAATAATGCACTTGCCACTTACTCCATCCCTCCGCTCACACTCCATCTGTTTGACGGAACTTCGAACTCAACCATCACTCAAGCCATTGACCTCTCCATCCGTTTCCCAACCAGTGGTACAACTCCGACGACATTTTGTATCACCTCGCTGGATGGCTCCTGCTCTCTCGTTCTAGGACACAACTGGCTCACCTGCTTCAATCCGTTGATTGACTGGGTCACGAGTTGCCACTTACTCCGTCCCTCCGCTCGCACTCCATCTGTTCGACGGAACTTCGAACTCAACCATCACTCAAGCCGTTGACCTCTCCGTCTGTTTCCCGACCGGTGGTACAACTCCGACGACATTTTATATCATCTTGCTGGATGGCTCCTGCTCTCTCGTTCTAGGGCACAACTGGCTCACCTGCTTCAATCCGTTGATTGACTGGGTCACGAGCAGTATCTTGTTCCGAACATCCGAACATCCCAGGCCAGCACCCCCAAGCTCACCTCCACAGCCTCCGGAACTCCTTCCTCCAGCTGCCTCCACCCCATCTGTACCATTGCATTTCTCCGAATGCAAGGCGCCGCCAATCGCGCTCATCAGCGCACCTGCCTTTGCACTCGCCTGTCGCCTCAAGGGCTCAGTGCAGTTTTCGCTGTCACTCCACCCTCAGAAGACCGATCTCTGCTCCGCCTCCATCAACCCCGAACCCGTCGATCTCTCCAGAGTTCCTCCGGAGTACCACGACTTCGCGGATGTGTTCAGTAAGAGCAAGGCCTCACAACTTGCTCCACACCGCAAATTCAATCTAAAGATCGACCTGGAAGAAGGTACTTCTCTGCCAGTTGGCACTACCTACTCCCTCTCCCCATCCGAGCTTGAGTCGCTTCGAAAGTTCCTCAACGAACACCTTTCCATGGACTTTATCTGCCCTTCCTCCTCCACTCATGCCGCTCTGGTGCTTTTCGTCCACAAAAAGGACGGTTCACTCCGTCTTTGCATGGACTTCCGCGGCCTCAATAAGATCATGAAGAAAGACCGTTATCCGCTCCCCCGAATCTCCGACCTCCTTGATGCCCCTAGCCACGTGAAGGTATACACTAAGCTCAATCTCTGGCATGCATACCACCTGGTCCGCATCTCCGCCAGAGATGAGTGGAAGACCTCCTTCCAGATGTGCTATGGGTCATACGAGTGGCTCGTCATGCCATTCAGACTCACCAATGCCCCTGTGGCATTCCAACGGTTCGTCAATTCCATCTTCACAGATCTCCTTGACGTCTATGTCATCGTGTATCTCAATGACATCCTTATTTTCTCCGAGGACTGCGCCAAGCACAAAGAGCACATCCGGGAAGTACTCTGGCACCTCCGAAAGCACGGACTTTATGCCAAGCCCGAGAAGTGTGAGTTTTCTACCGACTCCACTGAATACCTCGGATATAGGCTCTCCCCATCCGGACTCTCTATGTCCCTTGAGAAGGTGAAGGCCATCACCGATTGGCCCGAACCCCGGAAGGTCTGGGACATCCAGTCCTTCCTTGGATTCACCAACTTTTACAGACGCTTCATCACCGACTACTCCAGACTCGTCGTTCCCCTCACCCGCCTGACCCGCAAGGGCACTCTGTGGAACTTCGACGAAGTATGCTGCTCCGCCTGACGGTCGTATCTACGTCCCAGACACCGATGACCTCCGCCTCCGAGTTCTCCGTTACAAACACGACCATCCACTCTCTGGTCACTTCAGACAAAACCGGACCTTAGAGCTCATCCGCCGCGAATACACCTGGCTGGGTATCCAGACATTCGTCAAAGAATATGTTTCATCCTGCACAGCCTGCACCCACGCCAAGGTCCCCAGACATAAGCCCTACGGGCTTTTCAAACAACTCCCCATTCCCGAGAAGCCATGGAACTCCATTTCCATGGACTTCATTGAACAACTTCCTTTGTCCTCTGGATACACTGCCATTCTAGTCATCGTGGATCGGTTTTCCAAGCAATGTATATTCATCCTGACAGACGATAAGGTGACGTCTCCGGAGCTAGCTAAACTTTTCCTACTCCATGTGTTCTCAAAGCATGGAGTTCCCTCGCACATCACCTCTGACCGAGGCTCAGAGTTCATCTCCCATTTCTTCCACTCGCTCAGTAAGGTTTTGGATATCTGCCTCCACTTCACCTCCAGATATCATCCAGAGGGTGACGGACAGACAGAACGGATGAATCAAACCCTTGAACAGTACCTCCGCATTTATTGTAACTACCAGCAAGACAACTGGTCCGAACTCCTGCCCCTTGCAGAGTTCGCATACAATAATGCCCCTAACGCTACTACAGGAGTTTCCCTGTTTTTTGCCAATAAAGGATATCACCCCAACATCTCCGTTCACCCCGAATGTGACCTCACCTCTGCCCGAGCCTGGGACTACTCCGTCAACCTTGACGAACTCCACACCTTCCTCCAAGAAGAAATCGCCCTTGCCCAGCAACACTATCAAGGACCTGTGGATGCCAAGCGAACTCCGGCACCGGACTTCAAAGTCGGTGACCAGGTTTTCGTCAAGGCAAAGTACTTCCGCTCCACATGACCCTCTAAGAAACTATCAGAGAAGAACTTAGGTCTGTACGAAATCATTGCATAGGCAGGCACCCTCTCCTTCACCCTCCGGCTTCTGGAGAACATGAAGTCCGTCCATCTGGTCTTCCATGTCTCCCAGCTAGAACCCTCCATCCCCAATACCATCCCAAACTGTATTCAGCCGCCTCCACCTCCAGTTGAGGTTGATGGCAAGCCAGAGTACGAAATCTCCGAAATCTTAGACTCAAAGATAGACCGACGACGCAGAAATTGCAAACTTCTGTATCTTGTCCGTTGGTCTGGATACGAAGGCACTGACAAAGAAACCTCCTGGCTACTAGCAATGGAATTGGGCCACGCTTCAGAGCTCGTCTTGGACTTCCACCTCCAGTACCCGGACAACCCTGGACCTCACTCCACATAATCCTAGTTGCCAACTGCTTCGCCCAGGAATCTTTCAGCTTCCTCGTTATCCCCATCCCCTACACTTTTTTCAAAACAGTAACACTCAATCCTCAATGGCCTTCAAGGGTTCAGGCCTAAGAGGGGGATACTGTCATATCCCGAAACTCAGAACCTAACTCCGGTCACTCCAGCACCCTCCGGTCCATCTCCGCTCATAACTCCGGTGACATTTCTATGTTCCCCTGTAGCTAGTTTCCTCGGACTCTGTTCTTAGTACACCTTCATGACTCCTTTCTTATGATAGAACCTTATTACTA
>JBBPKI010001345.1:0-13043 GCA_038089155.1 Nevesoporus exiguus
CCATGTGGGGGGGAGCTTCAGTTGATACGCCACAGGGGAGAGTACTCATGTTATCTCGAAAGGTCCCTCTTGTTTGGGCGCAAGCTTCTTAGAGGGGTAATGTAGGCGGAGATTAGTGGCTTCAAGCCATACCTTCTCACCCACTTTCCAGGGGGTGAACTTGGACGTAATGCACTCTTTCATTTTCTGTTGGGCAATCTGATGAGCGGCGAGAGCTTCTTTCCTAGTTTCAGTGAGGTGGGAGAGTCGGTTCTCAATGGCAGGGGCGAACGTCTTTCCTAAAGAAGGGTAGGCTCGGGGTTCATATCCCATCATGAGATAGTAAGGTGTTTGGTGGGTGGATGAATGGGTAGCAGAATTGTGTGAGAACTCGGCAAAAGGGAGGAGTTGACTCCAGGTGTCAGGTTGTCCCTGACAAAAGATCCGGAGATACGTTTCCAATTCCTGATTGGTGCGTTTGGTTTGGCCATCAGTTTGGGGGTGGTAGGCGGATGAGAGTTTTAGGTCATATTGGAGGAGGTGGGCCATTTCTTTGGCAAAAGAGGAGGCGAATTGCGGTCCTCTATTGGAAATGCAGGAGTTGTGGAGGCCGAATTGGGGGAATACGTGAGAGAAAAAGAGAGAGGCAACGCCGTCGGCCGAAATGGATTTGGTACACGGGAGGAATATCACCCCCTTAGTAAGGCCATGGTCGACCATGACCAGGATGGAATCACAGCCAGCGGAAAGAGGGAGGTCTGTGATAAGATCAACAGAGATTTGTTGAAAGGGGCGGGTAGCCGTGGACGGAAGGGGGGAAAGCGGGGGCACCGTGGGGTGGGTGTTAACTTTATTCATCTGGCAAATGGTGCAGCCTGAGATGAAGCGGGTGATAAATGCACGCATACCCGGCCACCAGTAGTTGCGGCTGAGGCGATTATAGGAGCAGAACAGGCCTTCATGGCCACCAGCAGGGGAGGAATGCAGGGCAGCAAGGAGGGGGTGGCGTCCAGCAGGGGGAACATAAAGGTGGCCCCGGAAATAGAGGTGGGGGTGGTCGAAGGTCCAGTCCTGGAGGGATGAGCAGAGAAATAGAGGTAAGGACTGGTCCATGGCGGTGATAGCCTTGAGGACAAGCGGATCAGTAGGGGAGGAGGAGGCGATTTTGGCGGCAATGGAGGCATCGAGAAGGGAGATCATGGTAGGGGAGGCTAGAATGGGATGAATGTTATCCATGGAGGTGTCAACCTCATGGCAACGAGAGAGGGCATCAGCAGGGGAGGCCGCAGTGCCAGGAATGTTCTGCCAGATGATATGATAGTCCTGGAGAAAGAGGCTCCAGCGAGCTTGTCGGCGGGACAATTTCTGAGGGGCTTTCATGAAAGTTAAATTTTTGTGATCAGTTAGTATAGTGACAGGGTGAGTAGTGCCGAGAAGGTACTGGTGCCATTCTTCGAGAGCGTCGATGACAGCAAGTAGTTCCCGATCGTAAATGTCATAGTTGCGCTCAGCATCGGTAAGAGTATGAGAGTAGTAGGCGCAAGGGTGGCTATCTCCGTTGGTATCTTTTTGCATAAGGACTGCTCCCACCGCAATGAGGGAGGCATCAGTCATGAGGAAGAAGGGTCGGTCGGTATCAGGAAGGGCAATAACTGGTTCAGAGGAGAAGATTTGCTTAAGTCGGTTGAAAGCCGCTTGTTGGGGAGTTTCCCATGTCCAAGGGTGGGTGGTTTTGGTTAAGGCGTTGAGAGGGGCAGCGATGTCAGCGAAGTTGGGGATGAATTTGCGGTAGAAGTTGCAGAAGCCAAGGAAGGAGCGGACCGATCGTACATTTGGTGGCGGACGCCAAGTGGAGATGGCAGCCAGTTTAGTGGGGTCCATTCAGACCTGGCCGTTGCCAACTATCACTCCAAGGTATTCGATTTCTGAGGCGTCAAATGTACATTTGGATAACTTGAGAGTGAGGCCATGTTCCTGAAGGCGAGCGAGTACGCGTTTGGTTCTTGCAATGTGGTCTTTCATCGCGACTGAATGGATACCCAGATCATCCATGTATATCTCTAACCATCCTTCAGGGGTGATATCACAAAATACCCAGTTCATGAACGCCTGGAAGGTCGGCGGGGAATTGCATTGGCCAAAGAACATGACTGTTGGCTCGTATAAGCCCAAGGGGCAAATGAATGCTGCCTTCCATTGGTCCTCCGGTTTGATACAAATATTATTATATCCCCAGCAGATGTCGAACTTGGAGAAGAACTTGGAGTTCTTCATTCGATCGATGAGGTCGGAAATTCGGGAAAGGGGGTAGGCATTTTTGATGGTGTGTTCATTCAAATATCTGTAGTCCTGACACGGGCGTATGGTTCTGTCCTTTTTAGGTACAAAGAAGAGGGGAGATGCTTGGGGGGATCGAGATTCAACAATCTGTCCAGTTCGAAGGTGTTCCTCAATGAACGCCTTGCATGCTTCCATTTCCACCAGGTTCAAGGAATAAGCTTTAGCCCTTTTTGGGACGAAAGATTCCTTTAAAACAATCGCATGATCATATGGGCGATGAGGTGGGAGTTCGTCATGGTTTTTCTCCTCAAATACATTGGAGAATTCGGAGTATGCTGCGGGGAGAGTAACCTCTTTTTTTGGAGCGTTCTGGGCTAACTCCGTGGCCAACGTGGTTTTGCAGATGGACTCTGCGTTTAACCATTCTTGGCGGGTTGTCCAGTTTTTATTGATATAATCATTGGAGTCGTATCCTAGCCAACGTAGGAGGTATCGGTCCGGTATTGGATCGTAGGCATCGAGGGGTGGAGTCGGTAGAGTGATGGTTCTTTTTGTCCAGTCAATTTGTGGGTTATGGGATCGGAGCCACGTCATTCCAAGGATGATCTGGGGGCGTCCGAGTCCTATCACCATTAGGCATAGGGTTTCAGAGATATTTGCCATGGTGGTTTCGATGGTTACTGAGGATTGGATGGTTCCCTTTTGATTCTGGGTTCCATCAACGTTAAGGGCCTGCACTGGTGTTTCTAAGGGAGTCAGGGAGAGGTGAAGTCTTTTGACGAGGGAAGAATCAATAAACATTCCTGTTGCTCCGCTGTCGATAAGAGCAGTCGTGTCAACAGTTTTTCCTTTAGCAAGTAGTCTGATTCATACGCGAATTGATTTATTCGATTCAGAGCTGATTACTACAGGAGATTTTTGGAGAGGGAGCATTGACTCATCTCTCCTTGCTAAAAATCCTTTTGATCGTCGTCCACTATTTCTTCAATGGAGGCAATGGATTCCTTTGGTGCGTCAAAGGTTTCCTTTAGCTCTTTCAGCACTTCTTCCGACGTCTTTCCTCCGGTTACAAGAGTGTTGACATATTGGGTTAGTTCAGCTGAAGGGGTAGTGGTGGTGGTGCAGAGTCGAGCGGGGTTTTTGGATGGTCGCGGGGGCGGAGGAGTATAGTTTGGGTGGTTCTTGGTGGAACATCCCGGTTGCTTGCAAATGAAGCATAGCTTGTTGTCAAGGCATCTTTTTCGTTCGACTGGAGAAAGATTAAGAGTGTCGATGTCCATGGCGTTTGGGTCTCGAGTAGGGGTGGTACGGGGAGCAAAGGACCGTTGGAAAGTCTTTTTTCCATTAGATTCGTTTCTCAGGGAGAAGCAGGCTCTATTTGCTTCGAAGACTTCTACCTTAGCATACCAATCGCTAATTTTCTTGGGGATAGTCTCTAGTCCAGCCATGCGGTTTCGATGGTAATTATGGAGTCCTTTCTCGAATATGGTGATGAGGGCATCGTCCGCTGTTATCCCTGATGTAGCAGCAAAGAGTTGGAACTGAGAAACATACGTGTGAAGGTTATCGATGGATCCTTGTTGGAGGGCGACCAACTTCTTGGTGGCGTTTGCTACTGTATCTGTTAACTCAAAAGCAGTGGCAAAGGCTTTCTTGAAGTCGAGGAAGGTTCCGAAAGATGGGGGAGTCTTTGCCATTGCTTCCTGGTGGCAGACAGTGGCCCATCCAAGTGCAGAATCCTTCTTCATATAGGAGAGGGCAAAGGCGATCTTTCTCGCGTTGGTGGTGTAGATTTCTTCGTTAATTAGGAGATAAGTTTCAACAGCAAGCATCCATGACTTAGCCGTAGTCAGTTCTCCATCATAATCAGCAAGGGTGCCGATTTTTAGTTCAACGGATTTGGATGTCATTTCGTCGTCTTCCTTGTTATCAGATGGGTCAGGGGAAGGTGGTTGTTGAGGAGGAAGCAGTGAAGTTTGAGTGGCTTGGGGTAGGAGAGGTGACTGGTAGCTGGTTATCGGGAGGGCGGTGGATGTATTTCGTTCTGGACGGCGAGTTAGTGTTGGGGTGGTGGCAGCCCATGGGTCAGTAGGGCTTCCTGGTCCAGCAATTGACTCTGGTTCGTCAACTTCGATTGGTTCAGGTTCGGGAGGGTCTCCCCTGGCAATAGATCTGCGGAGGGCTTGTTCTAGTAGTGCGTTACGACGATGTGGTGTTTCTGGGGGTAGGTTTGGATTTGATGATCCGGTAATCCTTCTGTTCGATGTGGTGAATCAAGGGGGTTTCACCCTTCTCCAATGATAGGAGGGGTGGAAGGGAAAGCTAGTGCTTTTGTTACGTAGCACATTCCGTTGAACTGCTGACGTATCCTATCCTTCGTGAGGAGGCACTCACGAAGAGGCGCAACGTCTCACGATGACACGGAGACGATCAGGACTGAAGCCTTTGGCTTAGGCTTTCGTAGGACGAGTGGACAAGGTGGTTCTAGGGAACGCGTAGATTGCATAGCACTAGCTTGTGGTACAAGGATGGCTAGTCTACTACTTATATACTCAAGGAACATGAGCACGAACCAACTAAGGGTAGGCATGGGAGTCAAGAGCAAATGGTGCGAAACAACGGATATGGTAAGTGGATCACAAGTCTGCATGAGAGAGCAGACTTAGGAGTTATAGTCCAAGGGTGAAGTGCGATAAGGGAAACACTACTGTAGTAAATGGAGGGTCAATGCCTCTGGTGACTCGAAGGAAACAAGAAACTTTAAGTATCACACATGAGGGTGTGGATATTGAAATGGTACGGAGATGATAATGAGTAAGAGCCCGCGTATAAGGGAAAGAAACGTAACACTACCTTCACAGACCCTCAGGATGTTCGAGCGAGTCTGTTTACCCAAGATACAATGGTCACAAGCAGCAGGGGGTGGAGATGACGTGACTGTCATACCAGTAGCAAGTTGCTGACGGGCCAGGTCAGCAACTGCATGATAGTTGGCATGACCTAAGCAATGGTGCCAGGTCTCAACCGTCGGACTGGCATAGGCCATCAGAACGTGGCTTGCAGTGAGCTGTCCACCTGATACCGCATATAGTCTGTGTGATGTGAGACTCCCAGTAAGTAAGCAAGTCCTGTTCACAGATGTAATCCAACATGTTGAATCAGCAAAATGTGTGACACACTTGAGTGCTGATGTTAGGGAAGATATTGAGATGAGTCACACAGCAGCATCCAGGATGTAGAGTATGTTGTAAAGATCTAAATGTGCCTGCGTGTGAGGCAAGAGAAGGGTAATGGGGCAATATGTTCGTCCCAGGGAGTCTCAAGACAATCCAAAATAGCCAGAAATGGTGCAAGAAATGGTCGAGAAAGAGTGTACCACCAGTGTGGACTACTCCTATGGGGGCCTTCTCCAAAAGGATCCGGACTCCGGACTTCCAGATGCATTCCCAGACTTCTGTGCACAATGCAGACAGTGAGAGAGGGCTTGGACTGGGCTTACAGGCTTAAACCGGGCGTTCTAACACGAAGGAGAGAGGAAAACTGTATTAGATAAGTAATGACATGCCTATGTAGTGCTCAAATAACATAAAACAATGTCAAATATGTGACAATAGCTAAACCAGCCCAAAATAATGTCAACCGGTCACAAACAAACAAACCCAGATATCAGAATACCAGGAAACAACACCAGGAAGTGATCCTGGCTGGTATAAACCAACTCCAGCCAGTTTCTGCACAACCCGGTCATGTAGGGGATTGATCCTGACCGGAAACGCACCGGGAAGTCATCCAGTCTACCGGGATAGCGTCAGGACGATCAGGATAAGACCGGATGTGGTGTGATGTCATTGGATGCCCTATAAATCAGGAATACAGATGTAGGGAACCAAGGTTCTCTACATCCACAGGGGAGTTAAATGCTGACTGTCCCCAATTGTAACAGTTGTGGTTATCTATTACCAGCGACTGACTCCTACTCTGGGCTATCGGCCGACTTACTCAAGGGAGGCACTCACAAAGAGGCACAACGTCCTTGATAAGCCTAGGAGTGCCTTGGTCAGCAGGGCGACTCTTCAAGTTGGCTGATGATCCACACTGTCTCGTAGTGCGGCACTCGACTAGCAGGGCGACCCACTCAGGGTTAGCTATCGACTAAGGGACGGACCTTCGCTAGGTCAAAAAAAGTATCTGGACGAGATACTTGGCAACTCTCCTCTTGGTGAGGCGTGCAAGGGGCGTGCCGTACTTCCTGGAAGAAGGGTGGGCGAAGGCAAAGGGCTCTCTCCTTCGGTGAGGCAAGCAAAGGAGCTTAGCAATAGTTAACCACAAGTGTGATAAGAATTGGCTGAGATACCGCTACTTTACATGGAGGTTTAAATAGTGTCTGGCTACTAGTGCTATGTCCACAGCCAAAGGTGGTAACCATCTATCAAAGATGGTGGGGAAGGTGACGCATCAAAAGATGAGAGTGAAACGATCAATCAAAGATGCAGGTGAAACAACCTGTGTAATGGCCATCAAAGATGGGGGCGAAGTCTGAATGCTATAGTAACGGGATTAGGCAGATGTCATCCGGATACAGGATGACGAGGTATGGAACGTATACTTCCCGTGTAATCAGTCCCTCCCAAAGATGAAGGAAGAAAATAAGTAGGAGGTGACCATGAAGAAACAAAATTGTAACACCAATCAGTGGATCTCTGGAAGTAGTGCAACCCAGGTATAGCAGGGATGATACTGGCAGCTTAGTGGTTCTGGCTTGCGATACTGATGATCCGGGTGGTGTGATATGTCCAGCACACAGCGTAATGGGTTGGGATATCTCCAATAAGCGTCTAGAGTTGGGCAGAGTTCATCCAGAGTGGGCTAAAGTTGTCCAGAGTGGGCTGGGCTTCGACTGGATGAGGGTAATGGCTCTGATGCACAAGGTGATGCTTCCAGTATCTGCCATGGATGGGGCAGATGATCCCCTGCAGAGATGGCTCTAAAGGGCGTCCAGAGATGGGCAGAGTTCATCCAGAGTGGATAGGATGTGGACTGGATGATGCAGTGGTTGTGACTGGGCATTGCTTGCAAGCGGAAATGGATGGTCTATGAAAAATAAAGGAAACGAATGAAGAAAATGAAAAGGACTAGCTATAATTGTGAGGTACCGCTCAACTTGTCTTCATTGGGCTTCTATCAGCGTCTATACCTTCTGGAGTTCCTTCAGAGGTGGGGTACCACCCAGCTTGCCTTCTTCGTGTGTCTTTCAGCTTCTATACCCTCTGGAGTGCTATAAAAAGAAAAGAAATGGATAGAAAAAAAATGGAATGCTGAGAAAGCGGCCTCAAATAACTGTATGCATGAAATCAGATGAAAACACAGTATTCAGGAATGAAAAATCAGGGCCATTTTGGCAAAATCCTGGACTGAGTGAAGTGGAAAGTATACTTAATTCATCGGAAAGTGGTCCAGTGGACATCCAGATGACAGCTGCCTCTGCCAGATGGAAAACCAGCTTGACCTATGGTCAATGCGGTCCATCCCCCCAGGGGCTTGAAATGATGCCCTCCTGGACATTGGAATCATCATAGGGAATGGAAAATTAAAGGAGGTGGGTGTGAAACGTCCAAAGTGTGTAGGGTTATTAAAAAGCAGAACCGGGATGTTATGTATGGTAGAGGGAATGGATGGCTGCAAATACAAGCATGAAAAAGTTAGAATTGGTGGCGTACCACCTGGGTCCATGTCCAGCTTGATCTTCCAAGTGTCCAGCTCACTTTCCTGTATATCTGGCTCTATTCCCGGTCTATCCAGCTTCATCTTCCGTGTACCCAGTGCTGTGTCAACTATTCCTGGGTTAATGCTGCGTACCTCCGGCCTGATTTCCTGCGCTCCCGGCTCAATTCCACCTGCTTCTGGACCAATTACCTGGCTTTCCGGACTGCTTCCATGGTTTTCATCTTCCAGGACATCAGGTGCGATGGCTAGCAAGTCTTCCCAGGGGTCCGGCATACTTCCGGCTGCGTCTGGTATATCCCTGAGCTCTTCCGGGGTGATGGCTAGTGCATCCGGCTTGATGTCTGGTGTGTTCCCATTGACTTTCCAGATCCCTGGCTTGATATCGGTGGATTCTGAATCCAAGGCCTCTATATTGTTGTCCCACCACTCCAGATCCACTCCAACCGGCTCTTGGGAGTCTTCCAATGCGACCGGGTTGATTGCTAGCATGGCTGGCTTGATGTCCAAGACATCTGGAGTTGTTTCAGGAGTCCCCTGCACAACGTCCGATGGTGATCAGCTTAGTACAACCAGTGGCATACCTGGTGTGGTGCACAGTTCATGTGGAGATGAGGCAGGGTCGAAGGTAGGGATCTGCTGAATGGGGGACCTGGTATTGGATGAGAGGAGGCAGGCGACTTCTGGAGTGGGAGAGGCAGATATAGCTGGTGAGTAGGGAAGAGGAGCAGATGTCCGGACAATCAGTAAGGGTTTTTGGACTGGACTTGTGGTGTATGGCTTTGGATATGGGGGTAGAATAGCTGGTAGGACAGCCGGGACCGGGGTTGAACAATGTGGCATTGGGTATGGAGGGCAAATAGCCGGTAATGTGTTTTGGACTGGGCTTGTAGTATGCAGCATTGGACTGGGAGGTGGAGTGGCTGCTCTGGATGCAACCTGGGAGAGGAGGAATGCGGCAGTGTCCATGACATACTCCATCAGATAAGGCTCATCAGAGTAGATCTCCAGATGGACAATCTCAAGCCAATGGTTAAGGCAGGTTGCCAGATCAGATGGGAAACCTGTGAAGAAAAACTCATCCTATTCGCATTCACCAAGCTTGCCAGTGCTAAGGAGAGGGGTGGAGATCTTGAAGAAACTCCGGTGATACTGGCCAAGGTCATCTAGGGTGTGCATGGCCTTGTTTCGGAACTGTTGTACGAGGGTGATTAGATCATTCCAGGCGTATACAGGCTCACATCTGGATAGAGCTCCTTCACTGCCTTGACAAACCAGGACCAGCTAGGTGTCAGGTTAGATACCTCTTCCATCATCTCCAATAGCTCCACTTCTTCAAAGACCACATACCGGATCGCCAGCCAGATGGTATCTCGATCATTAAAGCCAGCCCAGCTTGCTAATTCCTCAACATCCTCCAGGAACCGGTGAAGTTGGCGTGGCATGCCATTGAATCTAGGTGCGTCAGGGGTGTCCCGGAATGGTAAAATGAATGTCGGCTGTGTCATAATGGAATGCTTAAAGGCTTGGATGTAATGTAAATGATGAAATAAGGGTCAGAACGTGAAGTAAGTCTCGTAAATGTCACTGGATAGCATAAAATAGGGTCGGAAGAAAGGAAAGAAGATGGTATCAAGGCTCAGGAGGTGTGGTAAGTGGTGGAAATGGGTGGACAAGCATAGCAGTGGAGAAGGGAATGTTTAAGTTTGAATGGAATGAAAAAAATGGAGGAATGAGGCTAAATGAAATGCTGGACTCCCTTGTGGTGGGCTCCAGTTGTAAAGATCTAAATGTGCCTGCGTGTGAGGCAAGAGAAGGGTAATGGGGCAATATGTTCGTCCCAGGGAGTCTCAAGACAATCCCAAATAGCCAGAAATGGTGTAAGAAATGGTCGAGAAAGAGCGTACCACCAGTGTAGACTACTCCTATGGGGGCCTTCTCCAAAAGGATCCGGACTCCGGACTTCCAGATGTGTTCCCAGACTTCTGCATGCAATGCAGATAGCGAGGGAGGGCTTGGACTGGGCTTACAGGCTTAAACCGGGCGTTCTAACATGAAGGAGAGAGGAAAACTGTATTAGATAAGTAATGACATGCCTATGTAGTGCTCAACTAACATAAAACAATGTCAAATATGTGACAATAGCTAAACCAGCCCAAAACAATGTCAACCGGTCACAAACAAACAAACCCAGACATTAGAATACCAGGAAACAACACCGGGAAGTGATCCCAGCTGGTATAAACCAACTCCAGCCAGTTTCTGTGCAACCCGGTCATGTAGGGGATCGATCCTGACCGGAAACACACTGGGAAGTCATCCAGTCTACCGGGATAAGACCGAATGTGGTGTGATGTCATCGGATGCCCTATAAATCAGGAATACAGACATAGGGAACCAAGGTTCTCTACAACGTTATCCAGGGTGATGTGGATACCCTTTGTGATGACAATCCAGATCAATCCAATACCAATAGCTTGGACAGCAGTCCCTCCAACCCCATGTACAGCGCACGGAGGGATTGGACATAAGCATAAGAAATCGGATGCTGTATTACTGATATGGACGGATGCTCCAGTGTCCAGAAAAAAGGGGACCAAGGAGGGATTGATGATGGTGGGAGTATGTTGATTGGGGGCACGTGCAGTCAGAGCAGAGTAGTTTGCTGGTCGTGAGTGAAGGTCCCAGTTGACAGATGTACTCAGAGTCGCAAGTTCAAGGAAGAGGGCATTGTATTTGTCCAGATCCTGGTCTGGCAGTCCACATAGGAATTCATCGGTCATCATGTCAGTCAGAAGCCCAGCAAAAGGGGTACTTTGAACATGCTCAGGTGTGCTCATAGTGCTCTTTGGGTTATTCTGGAGGACAAAGGCCATGTTCGTGTCAGGGTCAATGAGGTATGCTCGTCCCGAGGAGTCATAACGGATGTTTCCAAGTTTACCAGTCACTGAGGGCCTTCCTCCACATCAGCACTCAGCCTTTTCTTGCATAACAGCTTTGCACTGTCCTTCATGACCACCCCCCTCACTGATGCACTCAGCCAAAGAGTGACCAATGTGATGGCCAGGTGGACATTTGGGGTTGAGGCAACATTTACCATGTCCTGGTTTGTTGCAGGTGCAGCAGATCTTTGGAGTACAACCAGGGGTAATAGATGTTGCCATGGCTAAGGCGATCGCAGAGGGGGATGTTGACTTGGAATCGACCAGTTGCTGTTCCATCTCAAGGCATGTATGCACCATCAAAGGAGTGTAGGGATCAGCAGCAGTACTTCATACAATTGCATCTGCAATCTGACCACGTACAGTTGGTAGATTGTCCGACATGGCGTTCATCATTATGATGAGGGTGAAGGTCTCTGATGATGACATTCCCATGGCATAGATGCACCAGACAGACTCTGTAATTTCAAGGCTTGTTTTTGCAAAATGTTCTGCTTTTCTATAGCACATCTGTAACAACTTCTGAATGAGCGTGATCTGTGCCACAGGACCAATCTGTTCATGGCAATCCCTTAAAGCTTTCCATGCACAAAAAGCATTGGAGTGCCCCTTGAGGAATAGCTTTTCTTCAATGGCGCATTGTCCATGCATAATCGCGACAATGGCCTCATTGTTAGCATCCCAGAGTTCTGCACTGATGGCATCTGTCACTTCGGCTGGGCAAATAACTGTCCCGAGAGTGTAGGCCCAGGCATGCTTGGACATGAGGTAGTCACAAAAGTTGGTGCTCCATTCCTGCCAATTGTGGAGTCCACGATCTAGTACAGACGTCACGACTTTTGTTGCATCGCTAGCACTCAGGTCGATTTTTGTAATTGCAGCGACCACGGGTGCTGGGGGAGGGGCCGGGACAAGGGGGACGCCGACAGGCTGGACAGCATTGTCACCGGCGACGACGACGGCATTGGCATTGGCATTAGACATATTTGAGGACTGGTGGCGATGGGTTTGACTGCGAGTGACAGGGGACATGGATGGGTGCAGGGACAACGCCTTATTTATAGTTATTCGAAAGATTGGGGATCTCCCAGAACTGTTGGGGGTGGTACACGTCGCTGCAGACGAGATGATCGCTTCCTGAAAGGGAAGGGCTGGGGCGTGGAATGTGGCTAGGATTCACGCTCGCCACGTGCTCTGCTGGGCTAGAGGGTGCAACTTTTGTTCAGTTATGTCGGCAGGTTTTAGATTAACCCGCCAGGGCTCATAACCTGTTAAAACTGAACAACAGTAAGCCCCACGACGTCCCAGAGGAACGAGTGTATTAAGTACCTGAACAACAGTAAGCTACACATAGAAAGCGATTAGATAGCGAATACAATATTAGCGGCATGGTGCTTACCCTCACGACATCCCAGAGGAACGAGTGAGGGAGCGGGGATAGAACACTAGAGTGATATATATATGATGAACATGGAATACTATCAACGGTCACTATCAACGGTCACGGGGAGCATTCCAACACGACAACCCATCGCAGCCATAGATCCCCAGCGTTTACGCACTCTTGACATGGACTATATGTTTTCCCGCAAAGTCGATTGGCTTTCCAGTCTGCTCTCGCAGAGCTCCGCCTCCGCAACAAACCACTGACATCAAGTCTTCCCCTACACGGATACTGGAGCAGCTACGCACCATCCTCTTACAAACTCTCTCCATCTTTCGAGACGCTAGATTTACGGCTTGTGTTCATTTCCGGCCGGCTCGGGACATGATGCGAAACAGGTTCCTTGAACTTACGTAGCAATACCTGCCGCTTCTCCGATCATTAACACTGCGGGTGACTAGGGGTTCAGAGGCACCTTCAGACGTAAACCGGCCACCTTCATTGAGTCGTCTCATGCAACTTCTCGGTCTGTACTCCAGCTCCTTTCTTGACCCCTAGAGAATGCTGGTCTTCTCACTACACTACAATCGCTCACGCTGAATAACTGCAATGAAGGGGAAATCCCACCCGACGAGGTTCAACGTATGCTTCATGATAAGCTAGTAGGGTTCACCTCGCCTCAAGTATGTGAATATCACGGCAGGGTTCCCTTCTTGATAGATGGTAAGTGGTCAGAC
>JBBPKI010001346.1:0-13034 GCA_038089155.1 Nevesoporus exiguus
CGGTCGTCTTTCCTGTCGAAAAGGCTTGAAATATCATTGCGCCGTAGACGTCGAACTAGATTTCAAGCCTATCGTCACATTCTGGACAACATTTAAACTGAACTTTAATTGTGTAATTCGTGTCGTGTTAAGCTTCGGGCACAAATGATCCACAAAGGTAAATTAGTTAAGATAGTGGTGTGACTACCAGTACGTAGGATCAACTTCCTCTTAAGTGCCTAGTTGACCATACCCTACATGGAAACAGCGTACATCGCGGGAACACCGTACCCGTACCCGCCAAACCCGTGAACCAAACACCGCGGTGTGACCCGTACCCGTGGTGAGCCCTACCCTCCCCCCGCAGACTCGGATCCACCGTTCGAGATCTCGTTCTCGATGCTAAACAACACGAGCACGCCGGCGAAACCTTGTCCGCCCAGGTGTTTCCAGTTTTAAATGACGACGATGCGGCACGCGACCGGGCTCGACACAGTGGAGAGGGGCAAAGGCAGGGTGGGTGTATTAGGAACGGGGACAGGAACAAGCTCACACTCCCATCGTCGTGACTGCTTTCCCCGAGCTCTGTATATCCATCACGATGATACCAGACATCCAGTGAAGTCAATTTCCATAGCAACATATTAGATATTTTCTCATCTTCAACCCACTGTCTCGCTGCTTATGTTGACTTCGTATCGCCTGTGTTTTCACCGTGGTGTGCAACGTTCGTCGCCTCGACCCCCGATGTGATGAGCGCCTTGCCTGCACTAAAATTATCCAAGTTTTCGCCACGCCGGTCGATTTGGTTTCAAATGCAGCACACTGCACCTTTTGATAAGACTTGCAATACACGAAAGATTCTGCCAGGAGCGAAGCGCAGTGAGAGGCCGTTATCCATTGCCCAAACTCGTCTTCGCTGGAGGAGCTAACATGAAGTACCGAGAAGGAGAGGATCGCAGCAGGAGCCCCACTTCTTTCCCTACGCCCCGCTGCGCACGGTCATCGTGCTCTCATGCTATCGCTACACCGGGCACGCGCGAACATAGCTAGGCGAAGTCTGAAGCCTACTTTATGTGAGCTATTAGGACTTGGATGGCCCCGCAACAGCAGTACAAAAATGAAACCGAAAACGTCTCCAAGTCTATTGGTGTGCTGGGACCAAGTGAGATCGTACTTGAAACTCAGCGGAAACGATAGGCGCAATCTAGAGTTGTTGTTTGCACAGGTTTGAGAGTTCTGACATAAGCGAGACCCCGCAAAGTAACTTTGTTTGGTTTTTCGCCCAAGCCGCATTGTACACCGTGGGGTCTTGTCAACCCTGCACAATGCGCGATAACGTGTGCAAGACCATCCCAGACAGGTCGAACTCCTTGCATTCGAACTGAATGGTGCAGTCATCGTCCCACTCTATACCTAGGCCAGGTCCCGACCTCAGCAGCGACGACCAGGGCGGCCCCGCTGCAATAGATGAGTCGACCGCTCTCTTAGCCGGCGGCGACGAGGAAGCCGTCTCCAGAAAGCAAACGCCGACACCCCTTCCAAAAGCCCAACTCGGTGCCCTTATCGCAGTTCACATGGTCATCCCCATCGCACACCACCAGATACTTCCATACATCAACCAGCTCCTGGCCGACATGCACGTTGCCGAGCCAGAACGGGTCGGATTCTACAGTGGCATAGTCGTACGTGTAAATTGTTCGCACGTGTGGCCGTGTTTCGCTGAATCAAGGCTAGGGAAGTGCCTACTCGCTTGCACAGGCGTTTTCGGTGTATCAGTGGGGAAGGATATCGGGTCGGTATGTGTCCTACGAACCACTCGTGTCATATGCACTAACCATGTGCTTGTAAAGATGTCATTGGCCGACGACTCGTCATGCTCGCCAGTCTCGCCGGCATCGCAGTGACGGCTACAACGTTCGGGCTGTCTACGTCATTCCTTGGCATAGTCGTGTCCAAATTTTGCGGTCAGTTTTCTACTCCTCTACAGTTCGTAGTCTTGTTCACATCACCATTCTAGGCGGGTTAGTCGTGGGAGACACAGCCGTCCTGCAGTCGATCCTCGTCGAGATCACGGATGACACCAATCAAGACCTCGCAGTGCCGATCTATAGCCTTGGATGGCCGTTTGGTGCTGCTATCGGGTTCGTCTATTCTTCTTCCTCGCTCTCGAGATGATCGAGATAGATGACTGGGCATGATGTAGGTCGTTCATCGGTGGGACGCTGGAGAATGCTGCGACACGGTATCCACGGTACTTCTCTTGGGATATCTTTGTGAAACATCCGTATCTTCCTCCATGCATTGTCACCGCTGCATGCGCCCTTGTTGGAATAATCTTCGCGTATACACTCATCGGAGAGGTATAGGTCTAAAGGAGGAAAATGATGGTATGCACTGAGGATTTGTTTTTCAACAGACACTCCCGAGTAAACGGAAGCACGCTCATCAATCCGGCATACATGCCCCATCCACCTCAAGACCACATACAGATGTCGATCAAGACGGGACTAGATTGTCCAGCGTGATGGAGCTTCTCTCGATACCTGACATACGAGCACTGACAATATCTGGATTCGCGCTCAGTTTCTTTGCCCTCGCGTTTAACACAGTGTTCGCACTTCTCTGTTACACGCCTATTGATGCTGGTGGTTTGGGACTCGATGTGTGTTGAGTCCAAATTTATTGCCTGCGCTGCCCCTCGTATACTTCCAAACAGCCCCCGACTATCGGAACTGCCCTATCAATTGCAGGGATGCTCACCGTTGTCTGGCGAATCTTCGCTATGCCTTACATCTTTCGGCATTTTGACTACGGGAAGACGTACAACGCTTGCATGAACATCTGGCCCATCACATTTACCCTTCTCCCGTGTCTCAACCTCCTCGCTCGCAGCTATGCCCGCTCCAGTTCGACCGCGGCTACACCATCCGCGCTCCTTTAGACGAGCCTCCTCGCCGTCCTCATCCTTTCAGAAATCAGCATGATGTCAATATCGTTGAATACGCTCCTCGTCAAGCAGCATGCACCCTCACCGAAGGTGCTCGGTCGGAGTTATGGGCTAGTGCAATTTGCCATGTGCGTCGGACGCGCGACTGGGCCGATCACTGTAAGTACGATATTTACTGGGGTGAACGGGATGGAATGGGTGAGGGAGCGAGGGGTGGGGTGGCTGTGGGCTGTGGGGATGGTCGTTGGGGCTATTGCGGGAGCGATGGTCACTAGAGGGATTGGATCTAGTAGGGGCTAGTGGAGGTGGCGGCGTTTGGTAGTGTAAGTTTTCGTACGGCGTACGGAGTGACGTGATCTTGATGTTGGGCCCCTGCCCCGCTCGGTGACCTGACGACTCTTGGAAGTTGGAGCGAGGCCCGATGAGCGCGTTTCGGAGTAGCCTTAGCCATTCGCTATCGGACATGCATCTGCCGACTTGAAACTGCACGAAAAGTGACCGAGTCACTCCATATTTAGTTTAGTTAGTTTCTTTCTCTCTTTTAGGTGTAGAGACCCTGATGTATGCTGTAACTCATTTTGGTCGTTCACATAACATATGATAAGATTCCAAAATACATGCGATAAGATCAGATTTTACATGATAGATAATTGAATCTACTCGTCACTACCACCAGTCAACTCGGAGTTCTCTTCCTCACTCTGTGGAGCCAGCATAATACCATAGGCAACGATACCTCTCACTGTTTCCATGTAGGTGGAGTTATTCTTGATGTCTTTGATGAACTGTGTAGCATCCTGTTACAATTTTATCCATTATACTGCATCTTTTCCTCCTTACCATTTGTGTCCCTTTTCATTATCCATTCTCTCATGGGAAGTATGTTTACTTTATGATCATCTTTGAGTCCCCTTTCTCCTATTCACTCTATACTCTGTAGTCTAACCCATAACTGGAAAATTACCTCCTAACAGTGTTCTCTCACATGCTGTCATTTATTCTCATTGCCATTTGCAGTAGTTCTCTTACTTTCTTCTTCTTTCTATCATCTTCTATGCCTACCCTTATCTTGGTCTGTGTGCATCTCTTCTGGGTATATAAGTAACAAGTACTTTGCTTGTAAACCCCAAGCTAAACCCATGCAATTCCACCTTCTGTATTCTGGACTTACTTCTGCCTGAACTGTCACCTCAACAGTTCTTCTTTGCCCTCTTATTCTTTGTGAGACGTTGTGCCTCTTCATGAGTGCCTCCTCACATAGAACCTTTGTTGTTAGCAGTCCAGAAGGACATGCTCCATAACAAAAGGTTTAGCTTTCCCCATTCCCTTCCTGCCAATGGAGTAGGGAACTCATTGTCAATACATTGTCACCAAGAAGAATCTCTGGGTCGTCTAATCCAAACCATCCCCCTGAAACACTGTGTCATCATAACACTTTATTAGAACAAGCTATTTGCAGATCCATTGCTAGAGGAGAGTCCTCTGAGCCTGAACCTGTTACAATATTTTCACTTCATCCTGGTCTCCTTCTTGTCTCCGAACGCATATCATTCATGTATCTGCACCCACATGCAAGGTACCTATGATTCCTTGTAACTTTCTCGCTGGACGAGTTCGATTATTCCTTTACCATTTCAGTTCTTACTTAATAACCTCTTTCTTTTGGACATTACCTCCTAACAGCGTTCTCTCGCATGCTGTCGTGATCCTTCTTACCAATCTGCAGTAGTTCTTTTACCTTCCCTTGTTTTCTATGCCTGCCCTATCTTGGTCCGTGCGCATTTCCTCCGGGTATATAAGTAACTAGAACTTCACTTGTAAGACCCAAGCTAAACCTGCGCAATTCCACCTCCTCTGATCTGGACTTGTCCTTGTCTGAACAGTCGCCTTAACTGTTCCCTCTTGATAGAATAGTCGCCTCAACTATTCTCCCTTGCCTCTTTGCTCATTGTGAGATGCTGTGCCTCTTTGTGAGTGCCTCCTCACAAAGAGCTCTTGTACTTCGCAGTCCAGAAGGACGTGCTCCATAACAAAAGGTTTAGCTTTCCATTTTCCCCTCCTGCCATTGGAGTAGGGAACCCCTTGTCAAAACATTGTCGCCATCCCGAAGAATCACTGGGTCATCCAACCCAAATTTCCCACCAGAAGTACTGCGTCGCCGAAACGCTCTACTAGACCAAGCCATCCGCAGATCTATCGCTAGAGGAGAGCCCTCTGAGCTGGAATCCATTGAAGTCGAAGAACCGGAGCCTGCTATTGGACTGTGAAGTTCTTCTGATTCCTGGGCTGCACCTATCCTGCAAATAGTATGTCATCCTGAGCACAACACATCTGCTGCTCTCCCGCTTTCAGCCTATACTCCCACAACACCTGTCACACCTGTCCAACTGATCCATTCGCAACCACCTTGTCGCCCTCCTTCCCCAGACCCTTCTGATAACGAAGACTCTGACGAAGACATGTCCGCCAAACCTACTGAAATCAAGATTGGCGTCCCTGCTGACTACAATGGAGATTCCTCCTCCGCTGAGTCATGGATTCTCTCAGTAGATACCTACCTTCTGATCAACAAAGAGATCTATACCTCCGACGATCGCCAGATTGCATTTGCACTCTCATACATGAAGAAAGATTCCGCCCTTGCCTGGGCTACTGTCATCTGCCAGGAGGCTATGAATAAATCTCCTCCTTCCTTTGGAACGTACAAGGACTTTAAGGCCGCCTTCCAGGTAGCTTTCAAACTTGTAGATTCTTCCGCAGATGCTATGAAAAAGCTAGTCGCCTTGCGACAGAATACTATCTCTGATCTGCACAGATATGTCTCTGAATTCTGTATCCTATCTACCACAGCTGCCCTCACCAACGACCTCGCCCTCATTGGCCTTTTTGAACAAGGCCTGCATCAATACCATCATGCCAGGATGGCTGGGTTAGAAACCATGCTGAAGAAGATCTCGGACTGGTACTCTAAGGTTGAGCAGTTCGAAGCTAATAGAGTTCGAATGGCTCCCAGAGTCACCACTTCCTCTACCAGGACCATCCCCACCTGCACTTTTCCCCAAAGATCATTCACCCCTCGCACACCTACCAGAGATCCTAATGCAATGAACATTGATGCCCTGAGCCTGTCCCCTGACGAATGAAAGCGATGCTTGGACAACAAGCTATGCTTCATTTGTAAACAAAGTGGCTGTTCCACCAGGAACCATCCCAATCAGACAACCTCTGCTCCGCCTCGCCCCCCTTGCAACCCCAATAGGATTCGCACTGTACAGACACAGCCCAACAATGACTTAATGCAATATATCAACTCCCTCTTTGCCGGAGGGAAGACTTCCCAACAGATCCTCCAGGAACTGAAGCAGAGCTTCAAACCTGTCCAAGAATCCATCGCCTCTATCACGGAAGTAACTGAGGATTTTTGAGAAGGAGAGATGAGTCGATGCTACCTCTCCATAATATCGCCCATGTAACCCTATCATCCAAGTCTGAGAAATCAATTCGTATCCAAATCAAACTCTCTCATGGGACGAAAACCGTTGACACCACTGCACTCATTGATTGTGGAGCCACGGAACTTTCATTGACCACGAACTAGCCAAAAGACTTGGCCTTCCTTTCCATCCCCTTCCCAAATCTATCCAAGCACTAAACGTAGACGGAACTCCCAATCAGGCAGGAACAATCCGCTTCTTCTCCAACACCACCGTTACTTTCCCAGAACGAACTGAAACCCTCCGTTTCATGATTATTGGTCTTGGAAGACCCCAAATCATTCTAGGAATGAACTGGCTTGCTGACCGCAACCCTACCATAGATTGGAAAAACAGGACACTTTTCTTCCCAACAGAACCCCTCCTCCCTATGGATGATGATACCTCTGAATGGTATCTCCTCCAATGGTTAGGATTGGATGATAACAGGAATATCGAGGTAGGATTAGTAGAAAGGAATGCTTGGCTAACTGCCGAAACCATATGCAAAACCACTATCACCACAGAAATTGCTCAAAAAGATGCCAAAAAAGAAATCACCCTCCCTAAAGCATATGCCGACTTCTCTGATGTCTTTGATGAAAAGAATCACAACATCCTTCCTCCCCACTGTCCTTATGACCACGTCATTGAGCTCAAAGACTCCTTTGTTCCTAAACGAGCCAAAGCTTACGCTCTAAACCCTGCCGAACTAGAGGCTTGTAAAGCTTTCATTGAAGAACATCTTCGCACAGGGCGAATTGTAGAATCCAAGTCACCACACGCATCTCCTCTCTTCTTTGTCCCAAAGAAGGATGGATCGCTTCGCCCTTGTCAAGATTACAGGTACTTGAATGAGCATACTGTCAAGAACGCCTACCCACTTCCCCTTGTCTCCGACCTCATTGATCAAATGAAGCACTCAAAATACTTCTCCAAGTTCGACATTCGTTGGGGATACAACAACATCCGCATCCGCGAAGAAGATCAGTGGAAAGCTGCGTTCATCACTCTGCTTGGCTTATATGAACCCACTGTCATATTCCTTGGGCAATGTAACTCACCGCCTACTTTTCAAGCCTTCATGAACTGGGTCTTTCATGACATAACCCCAGAAGGATGGTTAGAGATCTTCATGGATGACCTTGGAATACATTCCTCTACTCTCCCTGACCACATCGATTGTATTCACAGAGTTCTAGCTCGTCTCTGAGAGCATGGATTAACGCTCAAACTCTCAAAGTGCACCTTTGACGCTCTGGAGATTGAGTATTTAGGGATCATCATCGGAAACGGACAAGTACGCATGGACCCCATCAAGCTCTCTGCCATTGCCAAATGGCAACCCCCATCCTCCATTAAGGCTGTTCACTCCTTCCTTGGTTTTTGCAACTTTTACTGGAAATTTATCCCTAACTTTGCTGACATCGCTGCCCCTCTTAACCTTCTCACCAAGAACGCTCAGCCTTGGATCTGGGAAGAGGCCCAAGAAACGGCATTTCTCCAACTAAAGGATATCTTTTCCTCTGCCCCAGTCCTTGTTCTCCCAGATACATCCAAACCTTTCTTCCTCATGACTGATGCCTCTCTTATCGCTGTCAGAGCTATCCTTATGCAGAAGGATACTAATGGTGACTCCCATCCATGTGCCTATTACTCTCACACTCTTAATGATGTGGAACGAAACTATGACATTTATGATAGAGAACTTCTCGCAGTCATTGATGCCTTGGAGGAATGGCGACAGTATCTCCTGGGGATTGAACACCCCATTACTATTTTCACTGACCATAAAAATCTCTCCTTTATGAAAGCTCCCCAGAAACTCTCCTGTCACCAAGCTCGCTGGAGTCTCTTTCTCCAGGAATATCACCTTCTCTGGACCGTACTCCCTGGCACTGCCATGACCCCTGCAGATGCACTCTCCTGCTGTCACGACGTCAACACTTCATCCAATAACATCCATCCCATCCTCACTGACCCCGAAATCATCTCTGCCTTAGACCTGGCACTTGTTTCAAAGATTGCCCATTCCTCCACCTCCGACCCGCTTGTCTTAGAAGTCCTACGTGCCATGGAGCAATCTCTCCCCCTCTTCCCTTGTTCTTCTCTTGCAGACTGGCATTACGATGCCCCGCATCTTTATTACAAAGGACGTCTTTTCATTCCCCCTGAGGCGCATCATGACCTTGTTTCATCCCTTCATTCCTCTCCCAGTGGGGGCCATGAAGGCCTCTTTTGCACTCATGCTCGCCTCTCCAGAGATTATTGGTGGCCCGGTATGTGCTCCTTTATCTCTCGCTTCATTTCTTGGTGCACTATTTGCCAGGCCTCCAAACCAAATACCCATCCCACTGTCCCGCCTCTCTCACCCCTTTCCACCTCCACTGTCTGCCCCTTCCAACAGATCTCTATGGATCTTATTATGGATCTTCCTCTTTCCCAAACATTTGACTCTATCCTGGTTGTGGTCGACCATGGCCTTACAAAGGGGGTAATCCTCCTCCCTTGCAACAAAAGTATCTCCACTGCTGGTGTAGCATCACTCTTTTTCCAGCATATCT
Source organism: Nevesoporus exiguus (assembly GCA_038089155.1). Taxonomy (NCBI): domain Eukaryota; kingdom Fungi; phylum Basidiomycota; class Agaricomycetes; order Boletales; family Boletaceae; genus Nevesoporus; species Nevesoporus exiguus. The sequence goes on from JBBPKI010001346.1 coordinate 8,967, forward strand.
TCCCAAGATTCGGACTTCACGACTCCTGCATCTCTGATAGAGGACCTCAGTTCGCCTCCTCCTTCACTAAGGAGCTAGCTAGACTCCTCCAATATGATATAAAACTCTCCTCCGCATACCACCCACAGACTGATGGTCAAACTGAGAGAGCCAATCAGGAGCTCGAAGTTTATCTTCAGATCTTTTGCCAAGGATGCCCTGGTACCTGGAGTACCTTACTTCCGACTGCAGAATTCTCTCACAACTCTGCAGCACATTCATCCACCCACAAATCGCCATACTACCTTATGATGGGGTATGAACCTAGAGCCTGTTGGCAACCTAAACCTGCTAAGGCTTCGGTCACACTACTAGGCTTGCTTATGAGGTCAAGAGGATGAGTTCAGGGGAATCAACCAGGACTTGACTGAAGTCCAGTCGTTGATGACATTCAGATTATATACTACAATGTACTTTAGGGCAGGTGTGAGATATCTTACTAAGGTATGATGTCAGTGCTACGTCACTGTGGAGTGAGAAATAGATAAGAGTCTAGAATAAAGCGTGTATCAAGTCTAGACCTTGTCATGTGAATCCTTCCATGATAATGGGTAGATAAGATAAGATAGAATCAGACGCGCTAAAGCAGCATCATTGATCCTTCTTGGTCTCATGCATTCTCTCACGATCACGTGATGGTGGTCATGTGACTTGATAAGATAAGATAAGCGGAGAAATCGTAACATTACCCCCCTCCTATGAATCGCATTCCAGGTGATTGAAGGGAACCTGGGAGGGTTCTGTCACGTTGACATAAGAGGAGAAAAGGGAATTAAAGTCTGTTTGAACCATTCTGAGTTTCCGGGGTGCTGCCGGGTTTAATAAATAGAAGTCCTTTATTGCCTCTTTGGCATTAGTGAGATGGCTCTGAGGTTCCCACGTGTGGTCTTCCTCATCATAGCCTTTCCAGTGTACTAAGAATTCCAGGGATCGTCCTTTAAGTCTCGAATTGACTATATAGTCGACTTCGAACTCTGGAATGCCTTCTTGTGTGCCCTCAACGGGTCCCGGGGCGACTACGGGTTGATTTTCAAGGCGTTCCTTGTAAGGTTTAACTCTTGAAATGTTAACGGTGGGATGGATTCGCAGGGTAGAAGGGAGTTTCAGGGTGACGGCATTAGGGCCTGCGAATGCAAGGATTTCGTAGGGGCCGATCCATCGCTCTGTAAGCTTCTTGGAGGCCCGATTGAGTTTTATGTTCTCGGTTGATAACCAGACTTTATCTCCGATTGTCAAATCCGGAACCTTGGAGCGGGATTTGTCCGCTTGTTTCTTCATTGATATTTGAGCTTTTTCGAGGGAATCTCTAGCTTGCTCAAGCGTCTCGGAGAAGTCCTGTGCAAAGGCTGAGGAAGTCTCATTCTTGGTGATGATGGGTTCGATTCCCATCCTTGGTTCGTAGGTTTTAGTGACCTCGAACGGTGTCTTTTTGGTGGACGAGTGCTGGCGATTATTGTAAGAAAATTGTGCCAGGGGGAGCCACTCTGCCCATTTTTCTTGTTTCTCAGCACTGAACAGTCTGAGATATTGTTGAAGGTCTCTGTTAACCCTTTCTGTCTGTCCATCGGTTTGAGGGTGAAATGCCGTAGACATATTCAGGTTGATTTTGAGCATTTTGCCCAAATCCTTCATTACTTGTGAAGCGAATTGTGGTCCTCGGTCGGAGATGATGGACCTTGGGAGACCATGGTGCTTCCATACATGGTCTCTGTAGAGCTTGGCTGTACCCAAAGCTGTAACTGTCTTATTGGTGGGGATAAATTCCATCTCTTTCGAGAATTGGTCTACTACGACTAGTACAGAGTCGTAGGTATTGGAAGTGGGAAGATCGGTAATGAAGTCCATGGATATGTCTTTCCATGGCCCTTCTGGAATTGGATTGGGAATTAATTCCCCTTTAGGTGCCTTATTTTCTGGCTTCATTCGTGCGCATCTATTGCACCTTGAGCAGTAATCTCTAACTTGGGCTCGAAGGCCGTTCCATTGGAAATATCGCTCTATTATTTGCCAGGTTTTCTCAGCACTGCCATGTCCGGCAATTGGGGAGTCGTGATAAAGGGTTATTATGTCTTGGTGTAGATTGTCCTTATGTGGCACGAAGATCCTGTCACCAAGATACAGAATTCCGTCTTTAGTAGGAAGGTTGGGTTTGTCATCACCCTTCCATTCTTCTTGTGCTTCCACTATTCTTTCAAGGAGCTTCCTTTCTTCTCCTTCGATCGTGTAAGCGTGTTTCGATTGTGCCCTTACTCTGTATTCAGGGATCATTTGAAGACCTTTATTATCTTCGTCAATTCCTTGTGCGTGATCCTCTTGTCGAGAGAGAGCATCAGCTTTGCCCATTTGTGAGCCAGGCTTATTGACTAGGATATAATTGAATCGTGACAGCCATTGTGACCATCGGGCTTGTCTTCGATTAAGGTCTTGTTTAGTCATAAAGTATTTGAGGTTGGCGTGATCTGTCCAAACCTCGAATTCTTCCGCCCCCTCAAGGTAATGCCGCCATTGTTCTAAGGCGAGGATAATTGCGAGCATTTCCTTATCTGCAATTGGGTAGTTCCTCTGCTCGGGGGTCATTGAGGCAGAGGAAAAGGCAATGGGGTGCCATTTGTCTTCTTGTTTAATCGAAAGGACCGCACTGGTAGCGAAGTCGGAAGCATCGGTCTCAAGTCTAAACTTGCTATTGTTATCGGGGTAAGCGAGGATAGGGGCCGTCGTGAAAGCCCTTTTTAGTGTGTCGAATGCTTCCTGTTCAGTGGGTCCCCACTGCCAGGATTGATCCTTCTTTGTGAGGTCATTCAGGGGTCGAGATACTTTGGAGAAGTCCTGAATGAATCTCCTGTAATAGTTTGCGAGTCCCAAGAAGCTCCGGACTCCTTTAACGTTTTTGGGTGTCAGCCAATCCAAGATGGCTTCCACCTTTCCTTTCTCCATCTTAATTCCTTCGGTGTTGACGACCATTCCGAGGAAGCATTTCTCAGGCTTTAGGAATAAGTCGTGTTCCTTAAGCCTTTTGAGGACTTCTTGGACGATTTTGTCGTGTTCCTTTTCGTCGTCCGTTTTTGTAAAGATCATTATGTCATCGATGTAAACGATGACTACCCCATCCATGTCAGCGAAGATTTTGTTCATCATCTGCTGAAATGTGGCTGGTGCATTACACTGCCCGAAGAACATTACAAGAGGTTCGTAAGCTCCTGAATGTGAGACAAAGGCAGCTTTCCACTCGTCTCCTTCTTTTATCCTTATATTATTATAACCCCATCTTAAGTCTAGCTTAGTAAAAAGCTTAGCGCCTTGGAGTTTATCCACCAGTTGACTGATGAGTGGTAAAGGATAGTTGTTCTTGATGGTCCACTCATTGAGGTAATGATAGTCTTGTACCAGTCTTTTCTTTCCATCTTTCTTTGGTATGAAGAAGACTGGACTTGTTTGGGGAGAGCGAGATGGTCGAATATAACCCTTCTTAGTTTGTTCTTCGACAAAGGACTTGAGTTCTTCCATTTCATCTTTGCTCATTGGGAATATTTTAGCCTTTTTAGGTTGAAAGCCAGGCTTTAGCTTTATCTCGTGATCCCACGGTTTTCTTAGGGGAAGTCGTTCGGATTCTTTCTTGCTAAAGACATCCAAATAATGATGGTATTCTTTAGGAACCATTTCTTCAAGAGTAGGTTCCTTTTTCTTTGGCACTTCGAGGTTTTTAATGAACTTGTGCACGGTCGAAGCATGTTTAAGCTCTTCTTCTTCCTCCTGTGCTAAGTGTGTACCTCTGTCCGAAAGCATATAACAGGATCTTGGGCACCTTGCCATCTTGACTTCTCCTTTTGACCAATCGATGGTTGGGTTGTGTTTTGCCAACCATGTGTATCCAAGGATCATATTATTCTTGCCTAGGTTGGTGACTTCTGCGACTAGGCGTTTGCGATGTCCTTGGTAATCAAGGATAATTTCTGCCTGATGTGTAACGGCTCCGGCAGAATTCTTCGTACCATCTACATTAAAGACGGGGACTTCCTTTTCCATCTTGTT
>JBBPKI010001347.1:0-13033 GCA_038089155.1 Nevesoporus exiguus
CAGCTCCTCGTCCTTCCCCTCGACGTCACCCGTCCCTCTGACATCTCCGCTGTCTTTGCTCAGACGCGAGAAGTCTTTGGGCGAATTGACGTCGTGTTCAATAATGCTGGGCGTGGTATGATTGCTGAAGTCGAGGGGACGCCTGATGCCGAGGCCCGGAGGTTGTTCGAGGTCAATTTCTGGGGCATAGTTAGTGTGAGCCGCGAGGCGGTCAGATTCTTCAGGGAGATTAACCCACCTGGGAAAGGGGGGATATTATTTCAGCATAGTTCAATGCTGGGCTTTTTTGGCGCGCCAGGCGCTTCGTTCTACTGTGCAAGGTAAGTGGGCGGACTAGATCGTGTCAACGCGCGTCCGACGATCTGTCCCATTTGACGCGTTCACATTCTGGATACTAGTAAGCATGGTGAGTATTTTTGCCCGCCACTCATCAATACTGTTCACCGTTGTGAATAGCGATTAGCGGTTTCTCGGAATCACTTTCGAAAGAGCTCCCACAGAAATGGAACATAAAGGCGAGCCCTGGGCTTCGACTCACATTGGCAATTACTCATCCCAGCTAGATTTGCATCCTCCAAACAGGCGGGTTCGGCACTAGCCTCTTCGCCACTGGTGATATCCTTCCCATCCACCCCGCTTACGCCGATTCCGTGACCGTAGCCATACGGGACACCTATCGGAGAATGTCGCCTGATGGTGATCCACACAAGTTTGCAGATGTGCTATATCGGCTAGTTGTCCTCGCTGATCATGGCAAAAAGATACCATTGTTTTTGCCGACAGGGGAGGATGCGTTGGAGAGGCTGCAGGACAAACTAAAGAGGATGAACAAGGTGATGGTGGATGCAGCACCTTGGTCGGTGGATTTGAAAAAGGATAGTCCCGGGCACAAAGTCAAGTTGTGATGATATGATTCGAGTTCTACGAAAGGGATCTTTTCGGATTCCCTGAATGTATCATAAGGAAGTCAGGAATGTTGCGGAAGCTTGTCCCCGTGCGATGAGCCGTAGGCGCGCACCGTGCCCCATGGCAGACAGGTTGAATGGCACGAGTATTGTTGCCTGACGAGTCAGATTTTAAGCGTCTAGGTTAAGTAGGAGGTAACAACGCCCATCGACTCAGTCTGTGGCATAGAGAGGCTGAAAGGACCTGCCTCAATTTGGTGACAACTCGAGTGCCGCCAACGCAGCGCCGAAAAAAAACGGACACACACACTACATCATCGCAGCGAATGCCTTCAATGTATAACTTGTGGCCATGGTTGGGCAGATTGGTGGTCAGAATGGACGAGGATTCAAGAGTCACGTGACCTGATTGGGAGCTCGTATGTAGTGCTAAATTTCTTACTACATACCCTGATAGTCCCGAATGGTCTCCGGTCTTCATTTTACCTTGCTGACACAGTTGACTATCTCATAATGCATGAGGAGATGCTGGGATGAAGTAGCAACTACCACCAAAATACTAACATGATAACGCATATCCGACACATAGTGCATGGCCAGAGGGACTCCCCGACCTTACGCGTCGTGAGGTGGTTGACTGTAGCCCGTGGCCTCATACGCTGACCAGATGGCAAAAGCGACGCGACGTAACAAATTGCAGTCACCCCTTGTCATGCCGTGATCCATTACCGTAGGTGGTACGCGAAACTAAATTTCGCTTCCGAATACTTAAATACTGACTTGGCTTCCGGGGATGAAGCCCGGTAAGTTGTCCGACTACACTAATTTAGCCGCTGACTTCGGGACACTGTTTGCTATCGCCCTCCTCTCCCCATGTAGTACCTTCCAAGAGTTTGGCTCAGTGCCTACCCGAAACGTCGAAGTACTAATTCACTCACCCAGTGCCACCTAGTCACTGGCACGTCTTCAGGGTTTGGAAAAGCTGTTACCCGAAGTGCTCCTCCGCCAAGGTGACATCGTCGTCGCTACTCTTCGCACACCTTCGGTTCTGGAGCCTCTCACTAAGCAATACCCTCCCTCTCAACTCTTCGTCCTCGCCCTCGATGTCACCCGTCCTTCTGACATTTCTGCTGCCTTTGCCCGTACCGAGAATGTTTTTGGACGACTTGACGTCGTATTCAACAATGCCGGGTATGGTATCTTCGGGGAGGTTGAATCTGTCCCTGACGCCGAAGCCCGCGCGCTGTTTGAGGTAAACTTTTGGGGTGTAGTCGGCGTAAGTCGTGAGGCGGTCAAGTTTTCCAGGGAGGTGAATCCGCCTGGGGAAGGTGGGATACTACCGCAACATAGCTCGATGATGGCATTTGTTGGAGGGCTGGGTGGTTCATTCTATTGTGCGAAGTGAGTGAGTTTGTTCGGTCATGTCAAGGTGCGTCTCCAACGACGTATTGCCCTCCGCAACGTGCTTTCCCAGTAAGCACGGTACGTGACCTGTTCTCCCTGTTGTTAATCAATTCATCAACCTGGATGTGGATGTACTCAGCGATCGACGGCTTCTCTGAATCACTTTCAAAAGAACTCCCTCGCGAGTGGAACATCAAGGCGAGTCTCGTACTCATCTCTAGCACACCTGGTTCGGGGATATTTACTCTAAAGCAGATCTGCGTCCTCCAAACTGGTGGCTTCGATGCCAATACCACTGCTGCCAGTAAAATCCTGCCAACGCACCCTGCATACGCCGATACTCCAACCGCAGCTTTACGGGAAGCCCGTCATGAGGCAGCCTTTGATGGTGATCCGCACAAGTTTGCAGACATGCTACATCAGCTAGTCGGGAGTATTGACAAGGGCAAGAAGACACCGTTGTTTTTCCCTATCGGTGAAGACGCGTTGGATAGGCTGCGGGTCAGACTAGGCAAGATGGCCAAGCTGGTGGAAGACGTGGCGCCTTGGTCCATGGGTTTGAAAAAGGACCACGACAGGACCAAGGCGAGGCTGCGAGGGCATGGATGAACGGTGTTCGGGTGTGTTTGTATGAATGGATGCGATTTGTCAGAGTGGATCGCTGGTACCTCATGAGGGCGTTGATAGACTGATCCAATCTATGCTGTAAAGCACACCAGATAAGGTCAACTAAGCACACAGAAAGACCTGTCCACCGAAGGGTAGAGTACCTGCCCTACGAAACACTGAAATAAGGCCCCAAAAAGAAAGGGAAGGAGAGTCGAGTAGTATAAAATGCAGTTCATGGTCCTCGTTGCATCCCTTTTTAACCTGCTGTCCTTCAACCTTCAAGTCCTACTGTACCGCTGTTCCTTCACGATCTTTCTCGTAGAGTCGGCCCTCGATCCCCCACCGACGCACTCGAACCTCGGCGCCTTTCACTCTACGTTAATCATCGGACCTCTAAACCGTTACACCCCAGTAGACCGGGAGGCGATACCACACCATCGCACCTCACCCAATCATCTTCGGCCGACGTAACAGTTCACTGTGGCCACGCCAAGACTGGCAGACGCCGGAAAGCAGAGAATGACAAGGGTGAAGAATATGAACGCGGCAGCAGTGGCCGCGATCGGAGCCCCTCCATCAATGTCCCCTGATCGCGGAGCGCAACTGACGTGTACCCCGAGCGAAAACGGACTTGGCCTGAAATGGTTCTTAGATACAAGACTTGGCAGGATGGGTATGATATGTTGCCGCCGTCGAAGTCGTGAGCACGGCGCCGATCGCTGCTTGTCTAACCAGCGCCAATGATCTAATCAGGGAGACAAGCACATAGCCGAACCATTCCGTGTTAACACATTTGCCTGGCAGATATACGTAGTGAAGGAGAGGGCATAATCCCTGGCAAATGTAAAAGATTGATGGATACGTTAAGTTCGTGCTGGTGACGATAGACGAATACGTACCTCATTGGCATCAAAGCTGATGATGCCAGCCCAAGGCCATTAGATGCCATTAGCATGTCGAAATGCTAACCCCCCGTCTGCTGGGGCGCGCCATCGTCAAGGCTACAGATGGCACGTGATGACTTTATGGCACGTGATGTAATGACGGCCTGTGGGTAAGATCCTTCGGCCAGGTTGTCCGAGCTTATACTGGCGCGCGAGTTCGCCTGGTGAAAGGGTCCCCTCGCTCTTTCTTTCACCTTCACTCACTCGCGTATGAGAGTAACGAACGTCTCATTTAAGGGCATTTATTAATGAGTTCAACTAGCGCTCCTCACCGGGACAAGCGCAGCCTTGACTATGCTCTCCGTTCGGGTCTTGCAGGTGGTCTCGCAGGGTGTGTCGTGCGTACCCTGTTCTCTCTAAGTTGCTATCCGCACAGTAATGACCGTCTTGTTTTGACAGGCAAAAACAGCCGTCGCACCTCTCGACAGAGTCAAGATCCTTTTCCAAGCATCCAACCCCGACTTCCAGAAGTATGCAGGTGTGTAGCACCGGTGTATCAGCTTCCGTCGCAAGCTAATATTCGCGAACTGTCAAGGGTCATGGACAGGCGCATTTCGAGCCGGTCTCGCAATATACAGAGATGCTGGTGCACAGGGGTTACTTCAAGGACACTCTGCAACGCTACTCCGTATATTTCCGTATGCCGCAATAAAGTTTATGGCGTATGATCAGTGGCGCCCGGTACGTTACCGTGTCTTGACTAGCGAATGTTACGAATCATCACTCTTGCTAGCTGCTCATCCCAACACCCGAGTACGAAACAAACGTTCGACGGTTCGCTGCCGGTGCATTAGCAGGTGTTTGTCCTTCTTGCAATATATCTGCTGGTTTCTCTGACATACTTTCTTCAAGGAATGACATCTGTCACATTGACATACCCACTAGAATTAATCAGAGTTCGCATGGCATTTGATAGTCGCATGACAAGCAAGACTGGACGGCCTTCGTTCATCCGCGCTATCTCCCACATATATCGCGAAACCGCCATCCCTCCCGCCCTCCTGCCTACTTCATCATCCACCCCTAAACAGATATTTGAACGGTTTCCGGTGCTCAAGTTCTATCGCGGCTTTACTGTCACCATGATTGGCATGATTCCTTACGCGGGGACCGGGTTCCTCGTGTGGGACTTCTGTCGTGCCTATCTCTACCCTGTTGTAGACGGCAAGGCCCAACGACCTAGTGTTGGTGCAGATCTTGCCATCGGTGCAGTATCTGGGGCCATATCCCAGACTGCGTCCTATCCTTTCGAAGTTGTCCGAAGACGCATGCAGGTTGGCGGGTTGACACGTCCAGATCGATGGCTAGGGTGGGGAGAGACGGTGAGGGCGATATATGTGTCCGGTGGGTGGAGAGGATTCTTTGTCGGCCTCGGTATAGGCTATCTGAAGATTATACCGATGACTGGCATCAGCTTTGCGGCATGGCAGGGCTTCAAACGGATGCTTGGGATATAGAAGGTAGAATGTACACTTCTATTAATATGGTTCCTCTGCACTAGGACATTCTGAGACATGAGCTCATGTTAGTGGCGTGACGAATGGGGGAGGGACCCAAATAAATGAGCGTTTCAGGTTACCGTCCGGGGCAGGTGATGCCACCGAAGGAAATCTGGCTGTGCCTTCAAACGTCAAAGCTGATCATCTGATAGTTGACGTTTATCAGCAGATGGAGCTAAAACCATAGGGTATACAAGGCACGGCCCACTCTTCAAGGAAGTCTTCAACTTGCATCGTAACAGCTGAACGACGACATGGCAGGCTCGCGAGTCTGGCTAAGTGAAATGCCCTGCGGATCACGGAAAAGAAAATCCCTAATGCCTCATCATTAGTCACTGGTGCATTATCTGGGTTCGGAAGATCTCTGACTGAGTGGATTCTGAATCGAGGCGAAATCGTCGTTGCAACGTTCAGGAAACCAGAAGTCCTCCAAAATCTCTCAGCAGTCTACCCAGAAGACAAACCGCTAGTGCTCAAAGTCGACGTCACCAACCCGACCGATATTGATGGCGCGTTTACGCGAACCAGAGAGGTTTTGGCAGACTGGACGCCATCTTCAACAACGCGAGCGCTGTCATCGTGGGAGAAGCAGAAATGACCCCGATAGATCATGCTCGGGCGCTGTTTGATGTGAGTTTCTGGGGCGCAGTACGTATGAGCCGGGCAAGCGTCAAGTTCTTTAGAGAGGTGAGCGAACCGGGGCGAGGAGGGTTGTTGTTGCAGGTCAGCTCTTTCGCGGGGTTTGCGGGTCCGCTTGCTTTCTCTTTTTATGCTGCCAGGTAAATCTGATCAGCGCTATGATATGTAGAAGGACACTGACGCGCGATTCTAGCAAACGTGGTGAGGCTACACACCCGGTGTAGGGTTCACTGGTGGCTTATATGCGGCCATGCTTAGCCCTAGAAGGGTTTTCAAAGAGTCTAGCAAAGGAACTCCTGCCTCAATGGTCCATCAAGGTCAGTGGCCTCTGACTGCGCTTCGTTGCCTCTGGACTTATAATTTTGCCAAATGTGCATCCTACAAATTGGAAGCTTCAACACGAATGGACTATCCAATGCCCTGATCTTGCCAGAGTCCGGAGTATGATGATAATGCATGTCTGTTCGCAGCCCTCCGAAACATACTGACTACACTGCGGTTCAAGTTCGAGGGAGACACAAATAAACTGGCAAGGGCAGTCTACTCACTCATCAAAGGGGATAGTATTCCGTTACACCTGCCCACGAGATAAGACACATTGGTGGTGGCGAAGGAGGTGGTGGACTTGCGCGAACAGGAGATTTCTGTGGCTGCACCTTGGTCTACCGACCTACTGCGTGACGACTTGTAGTTTCAATGCTGCGCTTTCTTTCTATTTCATTTTACTCGCCGGTGTCTCTTCAAGAACGAGATACGGCAAAACTTCTCGTCCGAGCTGGTGCTATCTGGAGTAGTTGTGATGAGTGTTACAGTACAACGGTAGTACTCCGGCGTCAAAGTCGACGCGCCCCGATGCCGAGGGCAGCTTTTGCGGTCTGCAAAACTCAGTCGTGGATACAACACTTTTCTGGCAAAATAGCTTGCTAAAATAAAGCCAGCTAGCAACTCTTGAGTCTGCCGGCCTCGAGTGAGTCCTCGCTCGTCGGCAGGCATTTATTTATGTAAGCGACTCAATCTCGGACGCTTTTCATGCTTCTACGAAATGGGGGGATCGGGGACCATGGCTTTCGTGGTCTGTATGTGGAGGGAGACCCTTGGACTGTCGAGCCCGTTTTACTAGTTCGTCGAGCACTCCTGCCCGAGATCAGGGTCGGGGCACGGACACGCGGTAGGGTGGACGGGATAGACAACGGTTTCGTGCGTACGCGACCTCTCATCAGGAGCTACCGCTACCGTGACCGTGACCCCTCCGAGGCCGGTTGGGGAACCAGATCTCACCCTTACGCCCTATAGATTGAGATGGCTAGTCCACAGTGGCGACAATAGCATGTGGAGGACGCAACCTCGGATGGACTAGTTGGGGAGAAGCATAGCACGAGGAGGGGAGAAAGTCTTCCCGAACTCTCAACTGTCCACCAAATGTGCAGTAGTTACAAAGTAGAGTCGACGCGCCACGGACTCCTAGGAGAAACAACTTCATCCGCGACGGAACGTCAAGGTAGGCAACCGTCGCTGCGATTATTCTTAGGGGGTCCACTAAATCATGGATTAGATACGCATCATACAACCGTGAAGTTTTGAAACGAATATAAAGACAAACGTCGCCGTTTTGCCTGGATGTGTAGTTTACAATGGTGCAACTTCGGTCTCGCAGCATTCCAGAGCAAGTTGGCTGAGCCGGGATTAAATTGCTAGGAGATCCAGTCGAATTCACCAAGGCCATCCACCCGCGAGTCGAAGGCGGCGGCAGTATGCCATTACACCTTCCCGTTGGACATGACGCGTTGCAAACCATGCAAGAAAAAGCCGAGTCGCTGAGAAATGAAATCTCCGATGCGGCGCCTTGGCCTGCAGACCTACTGCGCGGTATTTTCCCCCGGCTTGGTGGCTAGTGTTAGAGTGTCATGAAGTACAATGGCAAACCGCAGCGTAGCATGGCTTCTCCAACTTGGCCATTATCCAAACACTGCGAATTTGTGGAACAGCCCAGGCTTATTTCCCCATTCAATTATTTGTAAGTTGGATAGATCAGGCGCTGTGCATGTTTCAGCTTCGAGCTCGAGCTTGAGACGCCAACTGGAATGACGACTACTATTGCAGGCTCGTTCCTATGAGAGTTCCACGGGTTCGGAGCGACGTCATAGGATGCAGAAGCGCATTGATACCCGGTTATCCACCCGATATAAGGTACTCTGGTTACTTATACGAGGACACGCTTAGCCTTGAAAGGATTATTAAGCCCGCCGGTCAGTACTATGTCGAATGAATCAACAGCCGCGCCTATCTTACTTGGATGAAACAACGAACGCATGACACGCCAATGGAAGACGGTTCAAAATCCGTGCAGAGGGCTCCTAGAACATATCTTCTTCAAGCTCGCGATTCATCTGCATGACGGCTCCACGTGTCTGGTTAGGTAGACATTCATTATCTGTCCCCAGAGAAACTTACGCTCATGTTATTATCATCGCAACGCACAGAAAGCCCGAGGTGCTTCAGAGTTCATTAACCAGCTACCCGAAAGACAGATTACTCAAAAGTTTATGTCACGAACCAAGCGGATATTGACCTGGCATTTGCACGAACTAAGGAAGTATTTGACAAGCTGAACGTTATCTTCAAAAGTGCGGCCTATTGCCAATTCGGAGATGCAGAAACGACACCGACAGGTAGTGCTTGGGCCTTGTTTGAGGTCAATTTCGGGGGGGCGGTGCATGTCAGCAGGGCAGCCATTAAGTTCTTCAGAGAGGGGTTAACCAACCAGGCTGCGGTGGAGTGCTATTGCAGAACAGCACTGTTGCAATAGTGGCACCTGCGGCCAGAGTACCTTTTTATATTGCTAGGTGAGTCCATTGTCCGAACTAGTGAGAAGAACCGACATGTCCGATGACAATAAGCATGGGATCACTCAGCGAGGTTCAGACGAGTCGGCGACTTACCAGGTTGCGAAACATGTAACCCTGGGGGGGTTCGGAAGCCTTGGCAATGGAACATCAAGGTGGGTGACGGCCAACTACTCCCAGAAGCCAGGAATGGATATGCATCGTACAACCTAGAGCCTTCCAAACGCAAATACTAGCCAGCGCTGTGGTTTTACCAATTTACAAGGATACCACATCAACTCTGAATCCCACAGCCAGTCTAGTGATCGATCCGAAAACTTTCCAGTTTTCAGGAGATCCGGCCGAATTCGCCAGTGCCACCTGCTCGGTGGCAGTTTGCCACTACACCTTCCCATGGAACAGGACGCGCTGGAGTCTGTGCGAAGGAAGATGGAATCACTGGGGGAGGCGATTTCTGAGGTAGCACCCTGCTTTGCAGATCTGTTGAGCGATGACATTGCTCTAGCCTAGTACTAGTAGAGAGTGTAGTAAGGCACAACGTTGCGAAAGTGCCATTTCAAAGTCAACAGTGGCGCTGCGCAGTGGCTGTCTGAGTTGTCTCTAACTTAACTTGCTATCAACCGAACACCAACTTGGTCTGCCAATTTTCCATTCGTTTTATTCACTCGACGCTGAAGAGGTTCCTGAGCTCCAGATCATCGACGAGATGCGAGCTGGCTACGCACCGCTGCCCACGCAGCAACCAGCGCGGGAAGCAGATCGCGAACTCGACGAAGCATTCGAATTTGACGACGAAGAGGAACAACACGATTCGCTGACTACACTAGCACCACTTACGGAGTCTAGACAGTCCGCTGAACCGCTCAAGGCGAGCTCAATGGTCTCAATTGTGTACGACTTCGAGCGCGACTTTGATTACGCTCGACCACCACCTGGTTCCCCCCCTCGTCCGTCCACCTTCGCCCTCCCAAACGACTTTGGCAACTCCAATGGGCTCGTGCCATCGTCTCCTGTAATAATACCCACTTATCGACCTTCCTTCTTCCGCCGGGTCATTGGCGCCGTATTACCTACCCATTACATGCGCCTGCCTACCGCTGGGGACGTACCCAATTCCCGGGCCATGGGTGGAGGGACCCAGAACGATGGTGTCTTCGCAAATGTCACGGCGAAGCCAAGCAGATCTATACAAGTACGCACGGACGATGGCAGCGTCTACGTTATGCCCGAGGAGACACAAAGCAATGCACCCCCGGTATGTCCATTGTTCGTTAATCTTCCATACGTTTTTTTCGTTCTAATTTTCTGCTTCCAGTCGTACACTACTGCTCAGGCGGATGCAGTACCCTCCTACTGGGAGACAACTGTGCATGCCCCCGCCGGTCTACTGACCGACTCCGGGATGATCATCGACGATCTTCCATCTGGCACCATATTCATTTTTATTACCAACCTTTTCGCATCGTTCTTCTTCCAGTTTGTGGGTTTCATGCTCACGTACCTCCTCCATACCACGCACGCGGCCAAGTTTGGCTCTCGAGCTGGCCTTGGCCTCACCTTGATCCAATACGCGCTTTATGCGCGTCTGGGAGATGATAGCCTTGAGACACCAGCTAAAACCCCTTCGGAGAAATGGAGCCTATCAGAACGTTCCTTTTTGATGACCGCCGCTACTTCAGCTGAGCACCCACCCTCGGACAGTGCATTACTCAATGTCACCTCGAGAGAGTGGTGGTCGTTTTCGCTAATGACTTTGGGTATGCACGTAGTAGAAGCCCTTGGATCTACTGAACTGACATATTTTTTCTCGCCAGGCTGGTTCCTACTATTGACCTCCCTGTTTAACTTTTGGCGCATCAAGCATTGGGAAGCATCTATCCGTGCTACTCAAGCCAGAGCACCATCTACGGCCGAGGAAATTGAACGGGATATTGCGACCCGACGAATGCTTGAAAATGCATTCCATATTTCCGGGTCGGATGACCAAGAGTTATCCCAAGATGGTGTGCACATTCCGACACAGCAGGAGTTCGATGATGCTCGGTTGCAGCGTGATTTACGTTCGGCCGGTCTCCTATGATTCCGATAAATGTACAGTTAAAGTGCTTAGTGGATGTTGGTATGGGTGGTTTAGATCTGCGCAGCTTGATTGTCGGATCATTGCTAGATATTTATCGTTATCTACTGTAGTTTATACATCGTATGAAGATTTTGAATGCCAGGTTTCCAAGATTGTTAAACGGTCGTCTCTTTTTCGAAGCTCATCAAACCCCATATTGACACTCGCTTATCCTTTCCCACCGCAATCAACCACCGTCCTCGGTGATGCTTTTCGTCCTCGGTCGTGTCATCTTCATCGTTGTCTGGTTCATCATTGCTGGAACTCCTGTCTCTGTAGGTCGAGGCAAAAACGAGGGCATGACAATGTTCTTTGTGGTACAGTAGTGTCCCGAGCGATTTGAAACTCTTGGTCGAGTAAAGCCGCACTCTAGATTCCAAAGGAGTCTAAGCGATCGCAATATTATTCTTAGGTCAAAGGTCAGGACTCACCGGCCATCCCAGCCTCCGACGGCGCATACACGGCCACCATCATGAATGGCAATGGCGCCGTTTCCTGGATACTTGGTTCTAAACACCCGAGCAGACTGATTTGCTTCAATCTGCGTCGGGGCGTTCTTGAGAGGAGATCCGACCTGAGCTTCGCACAGCAACCAAGACACGACGACGTACGAGCTCATATCTCCCAACTATGTGATCAGCAGAGACGGTCAGTGCAAAGCTACAATCCTTTGATACCGTCATGGCCATCACTGGAACCGAGGGAATCAGC
Organism: Nevesoporus exiguus; assembly: GCA_038089155.1. Taxonomy (NCBI): domain Eukaryota; kingdom Fungi; phylum Basidiomycota; class Agaricomycetes; order Boletales; family Boletaceae; genus Nevesoporus; species Nevesoporus exiguus. Next base: position 11,674 of record JBBPKI010001347.1, read on the forward strand.
AAATAATGTCGACGTTGCACTAGCACGCGACGACAGACCCGATTCGACGTGTAGCCGACTCTTCCAGATAACGTCCCATCCTTTGCCTTCCACTGTCTGCACGTCTTCAGGGGTGGTACGCCGGCGGAGAACAACCCCCCCGTCCTCGTACCCACACAAGAGTCGTAATTCTCGCTGTGCCTTTGACGTAGATGGTGATATCAGAGGTGCATAATAGAGGTGCATTGACATGATGATGCCTGCAGCGTTCTCAGAGGCTGCATCAATGCACGCGCAGGGTGGACCGACCAAATTTGCTCCCAGAACGGCCATCGGAAAAAAGGGGAGCAGAAGTGTCCTGTGAGTCTCCGATCGCAGCATGTAGTCTTGTACGATTCGGTAACGTCCAAACGTCCGCCTAAAATGCACGTCCACATGAAAGCTGTTAACGTGCAGAGAACTTACTAGGGCTGATTCAAGAAGGTTTGGGACGGCGATGAACGCTGTAAGGTCATCACTGTCCAAACTGAGACCCGGGAGGAGCGAGAACCGACAAAAGTTGAGCGCATTGACGTCCAGAGAATAGCAGAGCGGAGGTGGAGGTTGATCTGTCAAGGAAGCTGCCCCGCCTTGTCGGATAGACACCGACTCTGCCGGACGCTGCCACACGTGTATTTTGTTGTCTCTGCCATGACTTGCGAAAGGAGAGGACGTGGTATCAGCTTCATGTAGCGCCAGAGAGAGGATACAAACGTGATAACGCGGTCCACCCACTCCTCGATTCCGAGCAGGCCCTCCTTGTGGGCGTCCCAATCTGCGATCGCTCGGAACGATCTTGTGGACGTGACGATAACGCGACCTTTACCATCTCCGGAATATATTCGTTCGTTGTCTGACGAGATGAAGACGGTGAGGACCGGTTGTTGATGAACACGCAACGTATGCAAAGGTGGTGGTGGTGTCGCCATTTCTCGATTCAATTCATGCTGGTGTAGCAGCGCTCGAGTTCGGTTACAGAACTCGATTCAAACTTACGAGCGGAAACAAGTATCGTATCGGCTATGTAGTATACGACAGCTAAGTTGAAAGGGTTGGCGTAATACATACTGCGTGGTTCGTTTGAGTCAGGCCCAGCCTAAGGGCTCACTCAATACCCACTGTCACTGGTGACCGAGCGATCGGCTTTTTTTTTTGGACGAACACAGTGTGGACCACCCTGGTTCTGGCCCCTACACCGTGATAGCATGAACCAGGTGCCAATAAGCTTGGCTACCTCCGGCGGCAAGTCAAGGGTCGGCGCCTTGGGAATGAGGAATGGAGTCTCCCGACAAGCTACCGAGCCCAATGACACTGTTACCTCGCGTTCGAGACGATGCACTCA
>JBBPKI010001349.1:0-13021 GCA_038089155.1 Nevesoporus exiguus
CATAGAGAGGTTGGGCAAGAAGGAGGCCCTTGATCAAATGCAAGAAGCAAAAACTAAGGTGGAGTCACTCACTGCGGAGCGCGCTCAAGAAGATTATTGCATGCAGGAAATGGCCAAACGGCTGGCCGCGGTCGAAGCCCCATCCCTTGAGCGCGAGCGAGAAGTGGAGGTCTTGAAGGTGCGCATCACCGAGCTAGAAGCAACCGAAAAGGAATTAGTAGACCGAGCCACAACTATTTCCCACCGATACGAGAACAATGATTTGGTGCATTTCCATTTCCCTCGTTGCTCTGCGATGACGGCAGCTACCCCCGACAGAATGACGATGAGAAGGCACTTGTTTCTCTGTTAATGCGGAGGGCCCGGGCATCCCACGATCGGGAGATGGTGGAGAAGACCAACGAAATTAAACGGGTGCGTGTTACACGCTGTTGTGAATGGAGTAAATGTCATTTGCTCAGCTGTTTACAGCGTGACAGCATTATCAAAGAAAGTAAGGCAAGGATTGCACAACTAGAGGGTGTCCTAGCCCGCTGGATCAAAGACGAGGTCGGCGAAAGTGGGCTCAGTGTTCTCGCTGATCCGAATTTGTAGAAATTACAGTCATCCGCAAAAAGCGCCGACGAACAGAGTATCACGATTGCTGTTGATGCCACAAAGCCACCGACATCCAGCTACCAGCCGGATATCCGCGGCGTCGGACACGAGGTCCCCTCGACCACTGTGGCTTGTGGCACTACTGACGAGGCCTCCGTGGATCTCTCTCTCTCCGCACCCTCCGGTCGATCAGTTGGTTACTCCACCTTTGCCAAACTCTGTAGAGAAGACACCGACGACATCGCAGACTTCGAAGATGAAAGCCCACCCGTGGCGACGGGGAAACGAGTCACATTCGCCGAGGTCGAGGACGAGTCCTCGCGGCCCGCGCGGCGAATGGTGCATCTCTTTGCTTTATCCCGTAGTCCATCTCGTCTTGACTGTCCTTTTCTGCCCTCCTTTCTCCGCCACTCCTTTCCCGCCCCCTTCACCTGCACGACCCCCATGCGTAGAAGCACAACCGAGGCGCCGGGGTGGACAAGGTGGTCGCCGACCAGGTGTGGTTTTCTCTCGCACGTCTCTTCCTAACTCGAGCTCCCTGCAGGCTACCGCAGTGCCGGTTTCGGGTACTGCAAGTGGCAACAAGAGGAAAGGAGCGCCAAGACGTCGTTGAGTGAAAGTCAGAAACCGCCGCTATGCTGGGTTTGGGGGAGCCTTGCTCCTCCGCGTGCAGCTTGCTTCCGCTCTGTCGTGATCGCATTGTCGCCGTACATGTCGCTACAGTAGGTCCGCGGAAAAGACAACATTCTCGATAACATTTTCGACATTGATACAAACATGAGTTGGTATAGACGGATGGGTTATACAACAGTGCGTGGCGCGCTTGGCAACAATGCGGACGAGCAAGGGTATGTGTGATCATGGGAGTAACGACCATAGACCGAGAAGCGAGCCAAGCAAAAAAAGCACACATGCAGAGGGGGGGGAGACGGGGTTATACAGGCACAGCAGTGATATACGGCACGAAAGCAAGATAGATAGGACATCCAAGAAGGTATCAGTATGCGATCGTCGTTGAGGGGTAAAAGCGTAGTGTCCAGCAAACGGGAGTCCAAGATATCAAGAAAATGACACAATAGGATACAATGCGAGGGCGAGACGAGAACGTCGAGAGGATAGCGGCGAGTAAGGGATATAAACGTGCGACTGTGGCAGGGTAGATGGAACATCTTCAGTCCGGAAGGCGCAGGGTATCGCCTTCAAAAATGACGTCGCCCTTCTCCGAGAGCGCAGCGACAGCTTTGGCAACTTCGGCAGTGTCAAAGTCTTCGTGTTTGTCCGGAGGCATAGCGGCGTTAAGGTAAGTCAACAGCGAGGATATCGTCATGTCGTCAGTTGGTTCGTAAGTAGCCATGAAGAGATACGCAATAGATGAGAATATGAAATTCATGCTGCAAGACAGAAACTGATCAATCTCGTTTCGCAAAAAAAGACACCTAGAAAAGGAATGACTGGAATCACATACCGGCCATGCACAGAGTCAAGATCCGCCAAACCCAAGATCAGTCTTCGGGGTAACCTTGCCGAGATCCCCGGTTCCACAGTGGCAACGCCGTCCGCTTCATATTTGTTTTTAGGGCGTATCGCGCGCGCAGGTTGCGTTTTCCGAAGAGAGCCACCGCTCGTGGCATCAGAAGATGGCGCTGGCCATGGCAGACCAAGTCGGTTGTCGGCACTATCAACCAACCGGTGCTTCTTCGTGAAAAGCGGGGGAAAGCGAGATTCCGTCGAAACTGGAGCCTTCAATTTACGTCTCTCCTCCTGGCTGGATTCAGGTCCGTCGGCAGGAACGTCGTCGGAGATGGGCTCGTCCTCGACAGAAGCATCGTCGTCGGTGAGGCTATCATCTACAGCGGGCTGACCTCCCTTGGCTCTGGCGTCGGTTGCTTGAACAGCTTTTTGCGCGCGTCTTTCACTAAGTCGAAGAAAAAAAATAGCCCACGAAGCCGGGCCGTATCATCAACGAATAGATAAGGAACCAATGGGAGAGGTTCGCTCGTGTGAGAGACAGAAGGACAAGGATTTAGAGCGGTGACCCACTGCCTAGCTAAGCATTTTCCGCGATGTTGCAACCACGGGTATGCACAATATGAGCTGTCTTGCCTGAGCTGCACCCATTTTTTGCAAAGGGTGCAAAACACTCTGTTTGGTTCGACCTCTCCGACAAGCGCGTCCGCCCTGAGAGTAGCAGCCCGTTGCTCAGCGTTTCGGCGGCGAGACTCGTGAGCTGGAGGGAAATTAGTGGGCGTGAGGTCCTTGAACGAGGAGGAAGGAGAGCCTGGTGTACCACCAGATACGGCGATGCCAGGAGAGGGATCTATGTCTGGTTGCGAGTCGTGTCGCGAGCCTCCTGCATGAGATTCACTAGGACCGGCGGAGCGAGGAGGAGCATCATCGGTGAGAGATCTATTCCACTTTAAGCCTCGGTATAAATAATGTGAGATGAAAAAACCGACCTAGAACTTGAGGAAGGCTCAAGTTGTGCAGGAGATGTAGGCAATTGACTCACGTACTTCTGACAAACCGAGCGGTGCTGCAACCACTTTTGCACGGCTTGCATGTGATTTTCTGAGCTGACTGGGAGCCATTGGTCACAGATGTTACACAATACACGCTCAGCATCGAACTTGCGGACATCAGGGTCCTTGGACAGCAGAGAATTGCGCTCTTCCAAACCATAGCTGTTTTTGGCGTTTCTATGTGATGATGTGAAATTCGGTGGCAACCGGATAAGTTTACTGATAAACTTACATTTTCTTTGATAGGCAACTCTTCCTGTGAGCGTCCCATGGAATAGAACAATACGTGGAATTAGGGCGCAGACGAATCCATTTGTCACAGGAAGCACACAAGACACGATAGGCTTCAAACTGAGCGACGTAGGGGTCTGCACGCAAGTAATCAATACGCTCTTCTTCTGACCTCTTAGCTCGGCGTCGCTTCGGTGGTGGATTCGCGAGGGCCTCCGCTGTGCTCTCCGGGGTATAGATCACTGGTTCTGGGACAGACTGAGTAGTGTTGGCACTAAGGGCTGATGTCGACAAATCATAAACGGGCACACGGGACGCGACATACCACTGCTGACGATGCGCGTCCCAATGTTTCAAGGTAAAACCGCCGGTTGCTTCATCACGGAAGGAAACACCTTCACCACAAACCTCACATATGACGCGCCCTGTTTCATATTCACCCTTTGGCGCAGTGGGAGAGCTATCGGTGGCCCCGGCGCTACTCTCGGGAGAGTGATCTCGTGCCGGGGGCGTCTTGCGCTTGCGAGGATTTCTAATACGGCGGTGGGTGCGCGTGGGGACGGATCAAAAGATCATACGCACGAGGGGGAAGGGAGCGACTGAGATGCCAACGAAGTGGCCACACTGGCAGTCACGTTCCTAGTCAGATCAGTGTGCAGGGCGAGGAGAGCACGCACGAATGGGCATCCGGGGCCATATCCAGAGATATGGATGGTCAGGGCAGCGACTGGAAGCAAGGGCACTGGAAGAAAAAAGGGAAAAAAGAGATAGATGATGCAGAGCGAAAGAGAAGGGGTTAATATGGTGTAAGCTAAGTAGTTCGGGTCCAAAACGTATTTACAGAAACAAGAGAAAATATGTCACAGATCCGGGATTTCGAGAACATAACCAAAGGCTAATTCGCACGGACATATTCAATCTCCGCAGTGCACTTGCCGTTTAATTGTCCAGGAACGTCCCCGAGACAGACGTTCGTTCCTTTTCCGTAGCTCGAAACTTTGTATGGATGTCATCTCCCAGTCCCGGGCGTGCAGAACTGTATTCTGCATAATGGCCCGTGGTGGGCTACTTCAGCTCGTTCTCCACGTTTCCATGGAGGTGTTCCCTCTCGTGTTCTTCCTTTATTCAATCACGTTTCATTTCTCCTCCTGTCATGGTACTCTCATCCGGCATTTCCAGAAACGTGATATCAAATCGGCTGTTCTGTGAGCATCGCCAGGTTTTCATTCCCCTCCCCCGTTCTTTATCATTATGCGATGCTTTCGGTCATGATTTGATCGCTCCTAGCAGTGCAATTCAGGCGTGCTGGCCATCTCGGGTTAGTCACCTGCCAAGTGTGTATTCATATTGATTCTTCTTTTACATACTCTCTGTTTTCGCAGCATTCAGCTTTCTCCCTCGGGTCTAAGACGGAAGGAACTCTATGTTTCCTCCCTTCATGTCGTGGTGATCCAGATCGCCTCCGCGTGGTGTGAATGTCGTGGAGATCCTGTCAGCCCTACGACTCGTCTCACCGTTGCTATCTTTCTCTCGCGTTTCAGCGTCCATCACGGCCACCTGAATCACCGGCACCCGCGTATTCCACGTCACTCCTGGACATCTCCCGAGATACCGCCTCCGTCAACACCAATCGATGCCACCTGCGCTTGCCAACGCGCCCATCTTGGTTCAATGGAACGTGATCGCAAGCCATCATCGAACTCGTGGCCATCCAGAACTGTTGAAACGCTCATTTGTTTTCCATTCTTTGTTTTTATTTTACTTTATTTTTATTTTTTAATTCCGTGTGAAGAACCTTTTTCAGTGCGACGAATAAACGGTATATGAGTAGGCCGCATCTTCGGAACTCCAGCCTATGTCGTATTCAATTGATCGCCGTTGACAAAGCTCAGGAAAACACATGGACCCATATGGTAAAGCCTCTCAGCGCCCACGCGGTTCCACTCGCAATGAGGGGGATTCCCGGTCCTTGGGTCTTCGTTGAATAATAGCACTTTCCACGTTCGCCGTCAGTGTGACTTTAGTGGATATTAGCTCCTGGGATGATGCTTTCGACCAGGGTACGTCAGTTGATATCCAATCCCTTTGCACGTCACACAACAGCCGTGCGGGCGTCGATCGTGATAACACTTGATTGGGGCACGGCAGACTTCTTTTGGGGGTCTTTGAAGCGCATTCTAGGCCGGCGCCGCGATCTGATATGACATTCTACGAAGTATGATATATTATTTCGTGTCACGGCCAGTACTAGCCGCACAGGATACATCTGATATTTGGTCAGGGTGGAGACGACGTTACTTGATGTTTCTGTGATCAGTTATCAGATCTCATTTGGCCTCCCATCGAGGCAGCAGTTGGTTGTGACTCACGAGAATAATCTGACACAACTTGCGGAGAACGATCGCGAGTCCAGACGTCGGGTCGTGTGTCGAGCGGAGCCAAACACCGTCGACGCTGTATCCGCGGACCCTTCATTGTGCGCCGCCTCCTATGGCGTCCGTGGCACTGGCGCCCCGTCGTGAATCCTGATCACGACCTACTGCAGAGGGAAAGAGGAGTTTCAAAGAACATCCACGTGGCTCCATTCTATTACTCGGATTCTCCATAGAATGGCGTGCGAATAGTCTACTCGTCACACCCTACCGTATCCTCCTTCCTCCAAGAAGGCCCCCAAGTGGCTGACGATGACATCGAGCCCACCGAGCCACTTTGCGAGCTCAACGCCGAACTTTTCCTTGTCCCCTCCTTGCGAGATGCGCGTAACGAAATCTCGGCGGTAAGGGACTGCCCTGACGGCGACCTAAACCGAAAAGACGACAAGTGACTGGTCAACACAAACCAGGCAATCCGAAAAGTCGGGCGGAACGAATGACGTACGACGGCTAACGAACGCACGACAAATGTGTGATGATGTCTGAGCACCTCATCATATGAGCGCTTGAAGCACACGTGCAGTTCCACGGAAGGATCATTTTGCATGTGTTGCAATGCCTTGCATAGGAACATGAGACCACTGACATCGTTTCATTGTCGACGTCATTTGCCTTGGTTAGCTGGGTGCCGAAAGTACCAAGACATGACGTGCGCTCACCGGGTTAGACGTATCAGGCAAGCGGTTCCATTCCGAAGTCCTTCTGACGTTTCGCTTCTGACGAGATTCTCGAGTGTTGCAGAACAGTGGGAAGCGCCTCGATGGCGCGAGCGAACACCCTGCGAGGCCCGGATAATAATAAGTAACTTCTTGCACAACGTGAATGGAAAGCGGCAAACGTTCCTCAATGTTGCCCTTAATGTCTGCCTGCACAAATCCGAAGACGCCAGAGCCAAGTAAATCTACAGCTCCACTAAATCAGGTAAAATTCAGCGGGGGGAACGTAATGGAAAGCGCACCAAACAGTTTCACAAGTCCGTCCGAGGCTTCCAGAAAAGACGGTGTATCCACTCCGTCTTCGGTAATGGGAACGTTGGCAAACGACTGGATTGGTGTCCTTGAATGGCCGTTCTGCGGGTAGAAAGGAGCTTGTCGCTTACTCGAACGGTCTCGAAATACGGTTTTTCAGACATATTATTGTGTTGGAGGAAGGTGTCAGCAGCGAACCCAGAGCCCTCGACCTTCGAAGCCTCATGTACCAATGCAGCCTCGAGGCCTCAAATCGCCACTCGGTATATGTGGCGTAAAGCCATATTCTGAGACAACGTGAAGGGTGTCACAGGCGGCGCATAACCTTGAACTAAGGTTAACTTCTGAGACTTGAGTTATCAATTAGATAATTTGCTATTCAATCAAGGACAACGTGATTAGATTAACCATTCGCAACTGAAACAAAATAGAAACGAAAACGGTCAAGGGCTCTCCCCACGGTCCGTCTAGGCCGTACCCTTCTCCCCGCAATCCCTGTTACGAGACGCAATGTCTTGACCCGGTTCATCCAGTTCTCTCATCAATCCGAAGTCGTTGGGTCGTGAAACCGCGTATCAGACCCTGTCTCTGACGACACAGCGTGGTGTTTCACATTGACTGGGGTGAGTAAAAGAGCGATTGCTTGGACGTGCGTAGGGCTCATTCTGGCCACGAAATTGGTTGGTGGTAATCTCGTCTTCGGTAGCATATCGGTATGCCCACTCACTTGAGTGGTTGCGCAGTTGGGTCCAATAAAAAACGCGATTCAGTTCTGCGTTCGTTCAGGGGTGGCGCAAAACGTTCCGATTCCTCGTCAGTGAGGCGTATAACCACGAACCACGACGGATTCACCTGCGAATGATTGCTGAGATGGATAATCCCCATCTTCATCCTCGTCTCCGCTGGACAGATCATCTATCTCGCAGTGACGAACGGATCGGTGTGTGGCTGCTCCGCTATGACTCTGATAACGTTTTACTAGACGTTCGTGCTGCGCGTCTCCGTAACTGGTACTGCCAACCGGCTGGGTGATGACGTCGCAGGGCATTCGTCGTACGCCATCGAGTGCTTGTGAGGCCTTGGGTTTGGCGCGCTTTAAAGGGGTAAGTATATTCCCCAGTTTTCTGGCCAAGCATTTACTGACCTCGAGCTTCTCGATGCCTGGGCATTTATTTTTATGCTTTACCCACAAGCCGGGATAAAACTTTGACCTCTTATCAAGGCTGATTGCCTTTTGGCATCCTTTGCAAACGACGCTCGTCGTCGCCACGCTTTTCGTATACTCATCTTGCTCAAGTTCTGACTTCCGTTGCTCCAAGGTCCTCCGTTTCCTCTCACAGCCTACCGGGGTCCAGGGATTGTTCCGGGAGCCGGCGAGCTCCGCGTTCGGATTTGGGCTGCTGCTGCGTTGTTCCAGGGCCATTGGCGGTGGCGACGCGATTTCTGTGCTGGACGGGGAAGTGGCCGTGCATGCCATGTGGGCTAGTCCCCATTGTGGCTTCCCCGGGCACGCATTCCAGTGCCTGCTCACCAGCTCGTTGACGACGCTCCACTCTGCTCTTTGATCGTATTCAATGACAGTGCTGCATCTGCTGCATGGCATGTTCAGCAGCTGCTGCGATATCAGATGATCGTGGCTGGATGCCGGGACGACGTTTTCAACGCGAGACATCGTGGTATGAGATTAATGCCGACAAGGTAAAGTGTTGGGGGAGCGAACGAGGGGATGAACTCTCGACGTGTCGCTCGCACCTCTTTTTTATGTCAAAAGACCACTCCGCTTTGTTTGTTGTGAAGTGTGGCACCACAGTTGGGACGTGGACGTTGCTTGTCTGCTATTGCGCCCATATCCTGCATGGCGATTCTTCTCGAATCTCCCCCACACAAGACGCTGGTGCGATCGGTACGTTTGATGCCGTTTGTGCCGTTTCATTTGAAGCACTGAGCGGTATCACTTCCCCAGGTGGGGTAGAACTCAATCGGCCCCAGTTACCATCATACACTATAGCAGCTAATGGTAGGTTCTCCTGTCACGCCATCGTTGCCCCAAACCACCTCTTTCATTCTTCGGAAATTATGATACTCTAACACTGCGCCTGTCACCGATAAGAAGTTCTTCACGCTTCTTCCCCACCCTGTAGTCAGACGAAAACAGCGGACGCTTCTTTTCAGAGCTCCCTTGTAGTCTTCTAGCGCCTCTCGCTCATGTTAGGACAGCTCTTCTATACGATCCGAAGCGCTTGCTACGCCGGGGAATGCAAGTACCGGTGGAGTTCATTATATGCGAACCGTCGGAATCCTTCTGTTGGCTGCTGAACTGACATCATTTGATAGGCACCGCCTCTTCCAATACATGACGACAGAGGACATCACCACAGTTCGTTGGATCATGGCGTTGTTCTGTCGAGAGCTTTCCGCGCAGTTCTGACGTCATCGCTATGTCGGAAATGCAGGCCCGAAGGCCCATTCTGGGCCGCAACGGGTCTATCTATCGTCCATCCGTCGGGCGAATGAACCCAGACGACGGGAGCTCCCAGGTGCGCGATGGTAGTGAATTCAGGTCGTCATCCCATCCCATTTTACGTGCAACCCTTGGCCGATGCGACTGCGGTAGCAATAAACTACGTATGGATCACATTGAAATTTCGAACAGACCGAACCGAAGGGGTACAATTCTCCCAGCGTTTGCCAACCCTTGTCACCTGCAGCCAGTGCCCTAGGAAGGTAGCTTGAATTCTTTGCCTACACTGGCAAGATTCCTTTTCCTCCAGCGGAAGAAGCCAGTTTGGGATGTGTTCACATTCGCGACGTCAGCATCCAAAGGTGTGCGAAGCACCTTGAGGCAAACATACGGGCGCGGTTGCCTGGTGGCATGGCGCCGCTGGGTGTGAAATTCGTTACACCCCTGTGCCTGTTTTTTATTCGACGGACCACACTACACTGCCTAGCTTACTCGGGAGTCGTTCAGGAAAATTGTGCCGGTGTGGTGAGCGGCTCAGTAGGGTAGTTTGATGGCGGCTGATGAGGCCCTGCAATGTGTTATGTGTCGGATCACGTTTTTATTTCCTTTTTCTCGATTTTTGTTTTTCCCTGATTCCGCCCTGTGAAGCGCTTGTCCGTCAATCCAATTTGTGATCGCATTTTCACACCACCCCGGCACCTATTAACTTTCTCCCAGGCGAGAACCGTGTGCCCTGGTTTGACAGTACGGTATCGCTATCCCCCTCCCTTCAATGCCTCCAGAAACCCCAAAGAACAAGTTAAAACGCAAAGCGAGTCGAAGAGAGATCGAGGAGTACAGATTTGATGGAGGCCACGCACGCGAAATAGAACAGAAGAGGAATAACGGGCAGATCTCATGTGCTGAGTGTAGGAGGTGCGATCACCGCGCATGTTATGCACTAATCCCTTTCCACATTTTGACCTAATGGCCCGCCTGGAAGGTTGAAGATAAAGTGTGACAAGCAAATCCCCTGTCAATCATGCCAGGTAGATTTCGTATCCTCACGTCGGTTCAGCCGTATTCATTTCTCTCTCACGCAGAGGCGGGGTTGCGCAGCACTGTGTCCAAATGGTTCGTTGTTTCGTTATCCGAGCACTTTCCTCGCATAATGGCTGGGCTCCTCTTACAGGCAGCTTGTCTACTGGTCAAGGCACCCGGTACGACACTGTCACTTCTTTATCGGCGATCAGCTTTTAAGCGCCTCATGTTAGGTTCGTTCTCGCGGCTACCGAACACCTTCATCGCCGGATAGCCAAGATGAGCGAGCGAATCCGGCAACTCGAAGATGCTTTAGGCGACCTACACTCCCAGCACTCTACAGAACCGCACCCACTCCTTCGCGAGGACCTTTCGGGAGTCAATCACCAGGACGACGAACCATTCACGCCCCCTGATGAATCCGAGACGCCAAGTCACCCTCCAGAAGTGCTGGAGAGGTTCGGGACACTCTCAATCACCGACCACGGTATATCGCGCTTCTTTGGACCTACCGGCGGATCGGAGGTGAGTCCCCCTTTGACGGTTGTGCACGCTTCCGTGTTATTCTAACCGGGATTCGAAAGTGTCTCTTGATGGCAAGTCTTTGTCCTCTTTAAGTGGAACGTCCACGTTCATATCATTATCAGTCCGACAAAATGACCCAGCCAGACAGAGCAAGCTCTTCAACGCCGGATTTGGCTAGGAATATGGATACTTCCCCGTTACCTCAGGACGTTCGAATGTTTTCACAGGCATTCCCGTTTACCCCGATGGGTCCAACTGGCGCCGTTCGTGAATTTATTGAGGGCCACTTACCAAACTGGGAACGTGCCAGTTACCTCACCCAAACGTACTGCCAACAGGCTGCCTGGCTGTTCCATGGTGTATCCAAGGAGCAGATTACGGACGAGCTCCTTCCGATATATTATTCTAATGGACCTCCTAAAGCGACGGATGATAACAAGAGTGCTCATGAGCTTGCACTGCTTTTCCTTATTTTTGCAGTGGGCGCCCTTGTTGACCTCGCTCAAGATCCTGGAAATCCAGAGGCAGAGCACTATCATCAGATAGCGCGGGCGGCTCTTTGTTTGCAGCCCGTGCTTGAAAAGCCGTCGTTGGTGACCATCCAAGCGCTTCATCTACTCAGTATTTACAACGCCATGAGTGGAAATGAATTATCAGCAAAAGATACGAGCATGGAGACCACATGGTCATTGATCGTTCTTGCCGCGCATCTGGCCCAAACCGTGTGTCTTATCTCTCGAGGGATACCTTATTGTCGGTGCTCATTCGCTTCCATTTTACTAGGTTGGACTCCGTGGGTATCCATTTAGATTAAAGAGGCTTTTTAAGACCTGACCTGTGGAATTAGACCGGGATAGTACACGATGGGGCTTGCCTGACGAAATTGTGCAGCGGCGTCGGATCCTCTTTTGGGATCTCTTTGTTGCGGATGCTTGGCATGTAGGTAATCGTCACGGGGTTTTGATGCCTATCTGGCTGACATCTCGGTTTTCTCCCCGCAGAGCATTGACACAGGCAGACCACCGAGCTTCTCCCGCGCCTACATCGACTGTCAATACCCAGAGTTTGGCAATGCCAACGAGAAAAAGGACACCGACCCGACTGCTACATGTACGTGGCCATGCGTTTCGTTTGATCGTTTCCCATCAGTTCATCTTTTTCTTGCATGTAGTCGAGACATGGGGTTACCGTTTTGCTGCTGAATGTGTGGCTGAAGTCGTTGCGCGGACCTTGACAGCGGAAATACCGAGCTATGCGACGATCATGGAACTCGATCGTAAAGTGCGCGAGTTTCCCATACCTGACTATGCAGCGCTCGCCGTCTCGTCGGTGGCCAGCCCTGTGCCGACCATCGCCACGGATGACATGCAAATCCCTGAATCCATGGGCCGTTTCGTCATGGCACATGCCAGAGAAGTTAGTAAGTCGTATTTGTCTAGTATCCCCAGACAAGCGCTCACGGTGACATAGTCTTGCTTCACATACATCGAAGCTTTTTTGCGCAGGCCATCATCGAAAGCCCCGTCAATCCATTGAAGAGCCAATATGCGCCGTCGTTCCTCGCTGCTTATCGGGCCTCTTCGACTATACTGCGGACAATTAGAGCACAGTACGCGGGCTGTCCTCATCTTTGTGCGCGCTTCTGGACGATTTGGCAGTGTGGTTTCTCGGCAGCGGTACGGGGATCATTTGTTGTATGGTCTTCGCCTTGCTAATGGTTTCGAAACAGATCGTCTTTGGTACTATCGTGACGCGTGGGCCGCGTTCACCCCTGGCATCCAATGCAATCAAGGAACTCGACGAAGCCTGTGTACTCTTCACAAAAGTTGCGAACCACAGCCGTAGGGCAGCAAAAGCACTTGTAAGATCTACTGAAACGGACTAGGAGTTTGCTTCTGCTCACTGGTCTACTCTTTACAGCCAATCCTAACCAGATTAAGCGAGAAGGCGCACAACGCACTAGCTGCGTCTCAGAATGAGAAGCCTTTTGACCAATTGGGACAACAGTGGTCAGTCAAAGAAGAGAGCGATGACGACGAACTGGCAATCTTTGCTGGGAGAACGCGGTTTGTGTCGGCAAGGCGCTTTTCGAAGTCGAAACAAACCCCCGAGGGAACGCGTGGCTCGGGGTTCGCATCGCCAACAAGTAACCTTCCAGAATCATCCGCTCCGCAGCTGTATCGACCTGAGAGTTCGACGTCTTCCTCTCTTGACCGCTGGGCGCATACCGAGCAAGACCAACTGCACTATTCCTTTACCAACGCGAGC
>JBBPKI010001350.1:0-13012 GCA_038089155.1 Nevesoporus exiguus
TCGGGAGACGAGGTGCACGTGCCTGGTCACGTTGCTAGTTAATTTATCAGAACTGGTTGCCCGGTGGCCGGTGAGCAACTAAGAGGCCGTCACCAATTACGTGGCCTCATGGCGTCGGGCCGTGCGGTGGGCCAAACATGATCCCAAGATTTTCCGGGAAAACCCAGCGAAAGCGGCAGGACTAGCCAACGTTCTACCAACAGGTCACGTTGGTCCAACTGACGACGCTCGGAGTGGTAGCAATCTGGAAGGATCTAGGGAAGGAGTATAGTCCTTAACACGAGTAATGGAATGGACTCACATGGTATGGCGTGACCAGTTCACCGCAGCAGCCCCCTATCTCGTGTGCTGTACGATGCTGAGGGTGTTTGAGGGGCACGGGAGACAGCGTGGAAGAGAAAAAAGGGGTTAGCAACTAATGAATGACGCGTGAGAAAGGGTGACGGCTAACTACGGGTGAAGTCGGGATGAACGGGATCGCATCAGCATGATGGTAGCCGTCTTCGACACATGACAACGTTTCCGTTCCTCGTGAACAAGCCGATGGGTGTCACTGACCTGAGTGCACTCGGAACGACAAACTTCGTGCAGCCATCGTGAACGAACCGATTCTACGGAACAATCAAGATGGAATTGTGTCCTAATGCTGACGATAATCAATAAAACCTGTTGGGCGTTGGCAGGAGACCATAGGTGTGAGAACCAGAAACGTCGTCACCCAGTTCTGTCTCGCCATGCGCATGCCTGGCGACATCTGCCGAAGGCGTGTGCCAGCTTCGACTCGCACGCGTGCACGACGCGCGATAGTGGGTTCCGCGACGAAGCAGGATTGGGTGAACGGGTGTCATCCGACATCAATATCGCGCGGCGAATGCCGCGATCGAAGTGTGGAAACTGTTGGATTTCTCTTCAGAAGAGGAATGTTGCTTCCTGTAGAACGGACACGCCATCCTGTGATCGTAGTCCTTCGAACGGTTTCCTTCTCGCAGTCTCCAGTTGGACCAGTCCCAAAGAAGGTCATTAAGGGGGCCAGGTCACAGGAAGCTAGCCATAGGTGAGCTGTTCTTCTATCTGTAGGGTATACTGTTATCGTCAACGATATGGCCGGCTTATATAAAGGTCAGCGAGTACAGAAAAAAAAAAAACATACCCTCCCAATCGGTTGTAGATCTTGTGTAGATCCAACATTCTCTGACATGTTCGGGTTTATAGTCCGCAGTCATGATAGGGGATAAGATAAATTCCGTACGGTACAATCGCTTTATGGCGGATCGTAACCAGTCAAGGAACAGATATGGCCCTCGACCCAGGCATGGCTGTACCGGCGGCCGAATCCGTCGCTCGAGAATATATCGGAATGGATTTATCAACAACACACTGATGCGGATGAGAATGGAACCCTGAACTAAGAGGACCCTACGTGCGGGTGTTACGGTGCAGAACAAGCTATGTTACAAATCGAGGTCGTTGGCGTCTCGGGAACATTGGCAAGGTGGAGACTGAAGTGATGCCCACATCGCACCATAACTTCGCGAGCGGTATCGGCGGGTTGAAGGCGCACAAGAAACGGCTGATTGTACGAGTTAGCACCGGATCCGGCCGTGTCAAAACAAAAGCCAGATCTCGATATCATGATAACGGAAGCTGGTGCGCAATGGTGTGCTCAGGTAGGTTGTCTGCTGCCTCCCCACTGTCTCCGAGAACGCCGACTGAGGCCGCCAGCGTTCCTACGTAAATGTACCGCTGGCTGTGTCTTGACACGGAGGACCGAGCGGAAGTTGATGGAAGCTGATGGACACGCGTGATTATCAGGAAGTGGCAGCATGAGTCAGAGACAGGAAATATCGTACCATCCTATGACTCGACCATGTCAGGGCGCCTAGAAACGGTAGCATGCTAGTGGACTTTCAGGCTGTACCTGCCTGCTTGATGAATCTGGGATCTTGCCCCAATATGATAGCGTAGCAGCTCTGTAAGGCTGGGGAACCAGCGTGGTAGCACAGAGTTAATCAGCACTTCCATTTTCCTACGATACATCACGCCTTCTCTCCCACGTCGATCGCCTCAACCTTGTTCAGCCGGCGCAGAGCCATAACGCGACTCGGCCCGATCATATCACTGCCAGATGGCGATCGTACAGCACGTTGACGGCCGTGGACATGACAGGGACCCGGGGGGTCGCACGAAGGTAAAAAATTTTCAGGAGGGTCACTCGACTCGAGTCGGAACGCCTGTTTGGCCTCATTCCCGGTCCACACGGCGCATGTCTATCTTTCCGCCCGGGAAAACCCATACTCGCTGCCAATTTCGGGCTGGACCCGGGTGACAATGCCAACTCTCTTCCGAGCTAAAAATGTGGTATCCCGCCGAGAATAAGAAGACAGACACCGGCTCTGCTCTTTCAACAACGCTTCCCTCGCTTGTCTGCTGCTTTGTCACCGGCGGTGATCCTCCTGCGCAGTTCCCGTACTTCGGTCTCAGCGTTTAAGTGTGTGTGCCAAGTCCGGTTTGAAACCTCCATTCTGGGTGTGTTATCCTCATCCCTTACCTACTCTTTTACGCCCATCTTGGATAGCAGTTCCTTATTTTGCCTAATCCAGGCCCCACTAACGCCGCTGATCTTGTCGCTTGCACTGTCATGGCTTTCTTGCTGACGAGACCACCATCCCCGTCTCATGAGGGACATATATCAGCCCAGGATCATGACGATGACCATCTGTCTTCCGCTCTTCATGCTGCCCTCTCAAGCCTCGTCCCAGGCTCCTCAGCGCATCCAGAACACCATCACGATATGACCAAAGAGAAAGAAAGAGCAAGTATCGATATTGTCGTTGATTCAGATTTTCTCTCCCTCAAAGGCACTGGCATCGATGTCGAGCCCATATTGCTCAAGGGACACATCGCATTGCACCTCACAGAGCCCACATCCATCAAGGAAATCACACTCCAGTTTAGGGGGAAAGCGAAACTTCCACTAGCACCCACCGAGACGCGAGTGCTCATTGTTTCGCTCTTTATTCACCTCCTTACCTTGTTTCTCATAGTGTGGCCTTGAGCACATCGTCGCAGTGGTACACCATCTGTAACCACGAGTGGTCATTCCTCGAGGGGGAGAAACGCCACAGTCACACGCTCAAGGCGGGGTTTCATCAATTTCCTTTTCAGCTTCAACTCGGCGGCTCTCTGCCATCGAGTATTACGAGTAGCATTTACGGCGGTGCCCATGTGAGCTACAAGCTAAGGGCTGTTGCCGTACGCCCGGGTCTTGCAGCCAATATGCAAGCGGTCTTGCCCATGTCCATCGTCCGCACCTTTGCGCCCCAAGCGCTCGAGTACCAGCAGTCCCTCGAAATCGAGAATACATGGCCAGAGAAACTCATGTACTCCATCATGATTCCGCACAAAGCGTGGGCTGCTGGCGACCAGTTGACCGCCATAGTCAAGTTCTCACCTCTCTCCAAGGGCGTTCGAGTCCTGGCAGTGACGACGACGGTTCATGAAACAACCAAATTACATTGCCGGAGCGGAGTGCAGGAACATACCCGTACTGTCGTCACTGCGCATCACCAGGTTCCCGATGGGAATACGGAACGGCATCTCGCCTGCCAGGGACCGCCACCCGTGCCAGCATCGTTTCCCATGATACCGGGAGTGTTCAGCGAGGATCATCCGCAGAATTTGAACTCGCTGGGCGCCATTGCGAACCAAGACCTCCCGCAGGTGCCAAGTACAGCCTCATCACATGACCATTATCCGCCAGCTACACCGCCACTTCCATCCTCTTCGGCATCCTTTGCCGAACCTGTTGCATCGACGTCGATAGGGGAACAGATGGCCATGAGCCAGGATGACATTGTTGCCCGCCTCACTCTGTTTATTCCCAAGTCCGTCACTCCCTCACACTCCCTCGAACCAATTACTGTCTTCCATCGAATACGATGGTCTATCCTCATGTCCAACCTGGATGGGCATACCTCCGAGTTGCGATGTTCTCTCCCCCTTCACATCCTTGATGCCCGGCTGCTCGATGAAGCTAGGGCAAACTCTGCGGCTACTCGCCGACTTCTCCTTGGGGGCCCGGAAGCCCCTGCCGATGACGAACGGGACGCTGAGCTTCCCAGCTATTCCGCACACGTCCGTGATCGCATAGCCAATATGTATCTCCCTGACTCAGCCACAACGCGTGTGTTGAACCCTTGGGTTCACATGAATGTCAGTCCAACGTTCATGCCCGAGGATCAGTCCCTATCTGGCGCCTGGCCGCCATCCGGTGCCGCGTCACCCTTGATCCCTCACCCTGTCTCCTCCCATCTCCCTCATGTTCCTCAGTCCGGGGCTAGCACCCCTCTCGATTGGGTAACTTCCGAACTTCTTCTCTCACTTTCTAACACTGCCCCATCCCGATCACGCGGTAACATCAGCTCGCGCTCGCATTCGCCAGATCCCGTCAGCCGACCCGAGAGCGGCCCTATCAGTCGACGTGGCAGCCGCGCGCCAAGTCCGGAGCGCCACCTCACGATGACGACCATCACCCCGCTTCCGGTCGCTCCCGCGCCCACTTCCCACGAGACGTTTGTGCACGACGGTCATGCGAGCCGGACACTCCCTGGGCTGTTCAACATCCAGATGAAGCCACATACGGCACTTACGTCCTCAAGTTGGCTCCCCTCACGATCAAACTCACACTCAAACCTAGCATCGTTGGCGGATGCGGGCCATGCACAACGAACGTTGACGCACGGGCACCATGCGCCGCGACAGATGGCGCTACATGTGCCGATCTCGGGGTCACAAGTGTCGATGCCGACGCTCGCAACGACTGAAAGCGTTCCAGAGAGTGCTTTGTGGCATCGTGCATTTACGGAGGTGCCCGACTACGACATTGCCTCGCGTGGTTTCATCGGCGGAGTGACGCCATTGACGAGCATGCGCGGTTTGCCTTCCTATGAGGAGGTGGAGCGCAGCGCAAACGGGGCTAGCGGCATCGACGGGGACGATGGGCGGTTGACGATCCGGAGAACTAGGCCTGTACTGGAACGGGCGACATAAATGTCGACGCATTTCCGTCAGTTTTGTCATGGTATGTCTGGTCTACTCGCGTGATGTATACGCGCGGTTGTATGTGCGTCGTCGTCTGAAAGTTCCTCATGTATCCATCCCCCTTTTCTCTCTGTTGTGTTGTGTGCTAGATGCCATTGTATCCTCGTCGCTGATACCTGCTCGTCTTTCACTCGTTTCGTACTCTGGTCGTTCCATGATATGCGCCGCTTCCGCTCATTTATATGCATCTCATCCCACAACGCATGCTTTATCTCTTTTTCTTCTCGGGCATTCACTTGTACGTAGAACTCCTCTCGTGTGTTTGTATCTCGCATGGGCTCTGAATTATGGTAACCACGCTACGACGTGCTCTTGATCACCTCGTTTGTGCGTATCCTGGTCGCAACGCTCAGTCGGTGCTACAGGCGATGTCCGGACCCGGACCGGTACGCCGACCCGCGAGAAAGGACGTCCGAGCGTTCACATCACACGCTACATATGTATAGCCTACGCGTACCGAGTGCCGTCAGCCTCGCGAGCCGACCTGGAGGGGGGGACTTTGAGGGGATCAGACAGTGATTCAAGTTCGAAAGCCTGAGAGTCTGCTACTAGGTGGTAGTAGGCGAGGCTCCAACTAGGCTGTGCGGAGTCGCCACTGGCGTGGACGTGCCGTGTGTGAGTTTACGGTCATGTTCAGGACTCGGGCTTCAGATCCGATCAGTACGGACTGGAGGAGTGTCGTGGTAATCGTTGGACTGCTCACGCTCACGCTCGTGATCGTGCGGCGATGCAGGTGCAGGGACGACGATGGGCGGGCGTGAGATGGGATACGACTGTGGAGCTACAAGCGGGTGCCCGCAGCATACTTTCACATCTTTCACCTTGGTTCCGCTTCGCGAGATTCTAGGGGGACAGTCGGTGCTCGATCATCCCGTACATCGCCGCCTCGAGCTACATCTGTAATTTAGATTTCCCAAAGCGACTGGTGATACAACGGTTCCTGGTACAACATCACTAGATGAAGCGTTATGACGAGTAAGATCTAAAAGGGGGAAACGTTCTAGAACAGTGCCGTGCGCTCGCGCGCGTCTAAATCTCTAGGCCAATGTCTTGGGCAGGCCGTCGTTGCCCAATAAGGACTCGTCATCACCCCTGACGCGCGGACCGTCCCCAACGCAGGTGTGAATGAGCGTCTTGACGGCCCCCGTGCTAAAGCGTTTGGCCACGCCTTCGTTGAAACCGTCCACGAGCCGACCCTGAACAGCGGCGCCTACGAAGAGCTGGAACGGATCGTTGAAAGATTCCTGAGGGAAATAGGAAATGATTAATTCGATGATCTCTTTCATGTGCTCCCGAGGGGCGTAAATGACGGCGTTCGGGCCTGCGTCGAACGTGTACGCAGCCTTGCGCTTGCCACTCTTTTCAAGCGCGACGCGGTTGTACTCCGTCACGACGGCGATAATCGCGCGACTGACGTCGTTCATGTAAAAGATGGGTGGGTCCGTGTCAAGCGCGACAGCGTGGAACTGGTTCGAGTCTTTCATCGTGATGGCTGCGAACGTGTCGAAATCATGAGCTTGGATGGCTTCGGTGATGCCGCGCATCCGCTCGGGAACAACGGTGAGTCGCTGTGGGAAGAGAGCAGAAGTCTCGACGGTGCGTTGCATGCCGGCAGTGGAGGAGGTGCCTTTCTTGTCGTCGGAGACGACGCAGATGAGGGCGTGCATGTCGAGCCAGTGAGCCTCTGATGCGACTTGTTCGGCGAATGAGTCGGAGCCGTCAGCTGCGGCGCCTTCCCGCCATGCGACGAACCCGCCAAAGAGGGAACGGCAGGCAGAACCAGAACCCTGACGAGCAATGAGGGAGAGCTCTTTAGGAGAAGCAGGAAGTTGGTACAACTTCGCGAGGGAGTAAACAAGGGCTGCAAAGCCCGATGCAGAAGATGCGAGGCCAGCAGCAGTGGGGAAGTTGTTATGCGAACAGATGTGCACCTTCCAATGGGAGAACTGGATCGAGAATGAGATCGTGCGCTTAATTTCGCAAAATGGAAGACGAGCACACCTTTTCTGCGCCAGGATTTGCATGTTCAAGCTCTCTTCGAAGACGCTTCATTTCGCTGATGCAGGTAGCGAGACGACCGCCGGGTTTGATCTCATCGAGCTTGCCGTTAAGCCATAAGGTGTCCTCGGTGAAGGAGGGATCCGCGCGGGATGTGGTGGTAGAGCGAAGGTGATCTTGGTTGAGTGTGACGGAAAGAGAAGAGTTGGTTGGCAGGATGAGCTTAGTGTCTCGCTTGCCCCAGTACCTAGATGGAAGTCAGTTGATGTCTCGGACGGTTTCGATGGGACTGACTTGATGACAGCAATGTTGACCGGAGCAGAAGCAGTCGCTTGGAAGGACTTGGACATGGTGACGGTGATGGTGGAAGAAAGAAACGCTGCACGGCTTTTATTCCTGATTGTCTCGGGAATCAAAGTCGTCCGGCGTACTGTTGATGTGGCTGTGCTCGTACGATCGGGACTATACTTTTTAGGGTAAAACGTATCGGGAAGTAATCCGGGCCGGAGATATGCCCGGTATGGGAAAGAGTCACGTGAGGCCATCTCATGGTCCTGTTTTCGGGCGCTGACCGGGTTTACACTTGCCATTGAGCTCAGCAGCCACGACGACGACGACGACACGGAAAAGTCTGCCAGGACACGTCTTCTTGTTTGTTCTCTTGTATCGCTACTTCCAACGTTCGTACATCTGCCTAACATTTCTCCGTGGCTTCGTCGCTGCCATACGGCCAAGTATCCGCACCAGAGTCCCTTTGTTCGCGTGGACTCCCCAGTCAACAAGCGGTCGTCTTTGGTCCGTCATTTCAGTCAAATGCCATGTTTTATCCCCAACAGTCCCCTGCCGTCGCCCACAAACATCCAAACCACCACGACCAGTCTCCGTGGTCCCGGACACATCATCCCGTCCTAGGACCTCCAACCTCACAAAATATCGGCCCTCCCCCTGCCTCGCCAGGTTTCCCTCTCTACACCAATGGATCGGTGAACCCGATGCCGCATCACCCCGCCCATCCCCACGCCCTGTCACATCCGCCTATCGCACACCACCAGCACCAGAACTCCCTTTCCCACTATCCGTCCCCTCCAAATGGTCATATCCACAATCAGCACATGGCCTCAGGATCACCTGGGAGTGCTGCGAGCCAGATTATCAGCCCTCACTGGCAACAACAGCTACTCAAGTGCGAGGTGCGTAGTCCATGCATGCCAGGCACACATGTCTGATCTGATCGACGACGCCTTTAATTCACGAAGATGATCAGGTCGTCCCGTTCCCCTCATCACCGTGCGCGGGCAAATGCTATGGCCTCTCGAACCGTTACCAAATCCGCAATCCCAATCACAAATCCAAATCTCGTCAAACCCACCGTTAATACCGACACCCCACCGAAAGAGTCCGAGGTTCCAGCTGCCTCCTCTACACCTGCCCCAACCAGCGCATCAGAAAACTCACCCAGTCTCGCAGGCTCCATCGTCAATCACCCATCGTCAACTGTGGCTCCGATAGCCGAGGCACCGCGGCTAACGGCAAAACCTCCGCAGAATACGTGGAACTCGCTAGACATGGGTGGCGTCAATATCAAGACCCTTCCTGCCACGTCCGGCCTATTCACGTTCACCTTCCTCATTAATCTGTACCTCAACCACAACGCGCTGATGTCCATACCTCCGGAAATAGCCAAACTCCGTCACCTAGAGCTCCTCGATTTATCAGGAAACAGCCTAAGCTCAGTCCCGCCCGAGCTCGGGATGCTGACGCAACTGAAGGAGCTCTATCTGTTTGACAACCATCTCGTCACGCTACCGCCTGAACTTGGCAGTCTGCACCAACTACAGACCCTGGGTGTGGAAGGCAACCCTCTAGATGCCTCACTGAAAACTATTGTGCAGAAAGACGGCACTCCAGCTCTCATCTCCTTTCTACGCGACTCATGTCCTGTGCCGGCGCCTCCACCTGAGCGGCTGTGGAAGCATGTCGTTACCGCGACCGAACGGGAAGCGATAAACAATGACCCTCACACAGAGACATTCAGCGCCCTCTGCTACAACATTCTCTGCGAGAAGTATGCCACGGAACGCCTTTACGGCTACACGCCATCCTGGGCACTGTCATGGGACTACCGGAAGGAGTTAATCCTGACGGAAGTGATGAACTATGACGCCGACTTCTTGTGTTTGCAGGAAGTGGACACCGCTCAGTATGAGGAGTACTTCATCAAGCACCTCCAGGGGCAAGATTACGAGGGTGTATATTATCCCAAGTCGCGGTACAAGACAATGAGCGATGCGGATCGGCGGCAAGTCGACGGCTGTGCGACTTTTTACAAGGCAGACAAGTCTGTCGTCTGTTCCTGCTTATCCGGAACACGTGCTTATATCCTCCCAGGTATCAGTTGGTAGAGAAGCAGCTAATCGAGTTCAGCACTGTCGCCATGCAGCGCCCAGATTTCAAGAAAACGGACGACATGTTCAATCGGGTTCTTGGCAAAGATCATATCGCCGTCGTGTGTTGCTTCGAGAACAAGGAGACAGGCACGCGTCTCATTGTGGCAAACGCTCATATACATTGGGATCCAAATTTCCGGGACGTCAAGCTCGTTCAGGTGGCCCTGTTGGTGGACGAAATAGAGAAGATTGCAGCATACTTTTGCAAGCTTCCTCCTCGACCACCAAACAGCCCAGAAGATAGAACCTCGCCACAGCCACGATCCTCACCCGTATACAGCGACGGAACCAAGATACCCCTCGTTATTTGCGGTGATTTCAATTCCGTCCCAGACAGTGGCGTATGCGAATTTTTGTCCAACGGGTCTGCGCCACCAGATCATCCTGATTTCATGTCGCACCTGTACGGGAGGTACACTACTGAAGGGTTACGGCACAAGTTTGGGCTTAAGAGTGCCTACGCTGCAGCGGGTGATCCCCCTTTGACGAACTTCACCCCAAGTTTCCACGGCGTGATTGACTACATCTGGTACAACACAGCCAACCTGGCGGTCAACGCCGTTTTGGGTGGGGTCGATAAGACTTACCTCGATAAGGCAGTCGGATTCCCAAATGCCCACTTCCCCTCAGAGTAAGTCTGATCCGTTGATCGCCGATCGTCCCATGCACAATTGCTGACTTTTCCTTTTTCAGTCACATCTGCCTAGTGAGCGAATTCCGGGTGAAACCACCCCGGGAGAGTGCACCACGACCGTTGCCACTCTTCCTATCTCCCAACGGTGCACACTGATGGCATGGGGCAGTCCCAAGGGGGTCGCGGCATGTCCTCCTTCCGCTACATACACATCCCCACTTTCTGGTTTTCTTCATTTATCCTTGTTTTCTTTCTTGTAGTATATAATTTCTTTGGCCCTGTACAATGTTGACCTTTGTGCATTGGAGGGGGGAAGGTGCATGTTCTACATACGCAATACATAGTGTGTGTTTGTCCAAATCAAAGCTTGTATATTTTCTCTTGATTCCAATCCCTCCCAGAGGTGTCATTCGCTTGTGCCGTTGAACTTTGTTCTCCCTTGCTCAAGATATTACTGCTACATACTCTTATCCGCTGCCACCTCAACTTGCTGCTGATTTCTTTTCGGACTTCACTCTTTTTGGTGGATAGGACGTCGCCTGCTCCAACCTGAGTCGCGTATACGTCTCTTCCTACTTCGTCTCTTCGCACCGTGCACATCTCCTACGATACGCACTCGTTCCCTGAGTTCTTTTTGCGTGTCCTGTACGAACCAGAAAGCGAGCTTCAATAGTATTTGTGACATCCACGCAGGACGTCTCTTGTTACCTGGGGCTGAACGACCGCATCTAAATAGGCTGAGGGAGCTTTGCCCATGTACTATACTAGTAGAGGACGTCCGAGCAGGCCCAGATCTCGTCCCGACGGCCTGCGGGCCAATGTCACTGAATCCTCTGGGCATGCGAGCAATCTAGGGCGTCACACTCGCAGAAATCGATTCACCTATCTTTCTAGCGTCTATCCCTGGCATTCGAGATAGGTACCGCGCGCCGAGTTGGGGTATATCCACTTTGACCTCGCTGCGATTGGGTCCGTGCGTTCGTCGGTAGGTGTCTGTGGTTCACCAGAAAGCTTAGAAACGAAGATATGATCGGTATTACAGGTTAGGCATTGCGTAATAGTATCAAGGTACGATAAAGGAATACTTGGGTATGTAAGTTGAATGACCGTGACTACGTAAAGGAAACGTCTGGGTACGTAGATATCCGGGCTGGCCTCCCAACAATCTATAGGCCAGACGAAACCGGATCCACGCACGTGCAAACAGTCTATAGATTGCTTGCAGAAATCAGCTCTTCTAGCTTTTTGGAGTCCATCCCTGGCACCCGAGGCACGATCCAACATGGGAACTCAATCGGATGTCTACGGGGTTCAGAACGTGAATCAATGACTGTACCAGGTCCAAGCACGGAATAGAAATCCCCTACTCACATGCTGAACCCCCCGGTCGAAAATTGAGGTTCGATAGTTATCTCTAGCCCGTTCTTGTCCAAGGGCTTCAAGATCTTAAATACAGCCAACACCTTAGCGATCACAGCCCACAGAGAAGCATCGGCAAAGTGTCTCCCGACACAGATGCGGCGACCAAAGCCATACGCGATATGTTCGACGTTATCGGATGTGAGAGAACCGTCCTCGTTAAGGAATCGTTCGGGCACGAATGCATACGGGTCAGGGAACCTGGATTCATCGTGCGCCATCGCCCTGGAAAAGCGAATCAGCGGATCGTTGAAGCCAGGTTCGGAAGCATGGATCAAACTGACCACACGTTTGCTACGAGGATGGCACCTGTAAGCGGGTATCAATGAATGCTCGGCCGGTAAGGAGTTGCGTCAATATCCACCCTTTGGAATGCGAAATCCGTTATATACGTCGTCGTTCAAAGCTGCATGGGGAGCCGCTAAGTTTACAACAGGATCAATCAAAGGAACTAGAAAAGGGGCTAGATCACTCACCCAGGGGGATAACAGGGCGGAGTCTAAGCACCTCCCGCAGAATAGCATCTACGAAGGGCAACGACGGTCGATCAGCAATCGTTGGCAACCTGTCCTTGCCTACAACAGTATCGATTTGTGCCTGAGCTTTTTCTTGAGCTGCCGGACTCAATGTCATCATGAGAAAAAAGGTTGTTAGAAGCGAACGAGACTGTTGTTTTCCGATGTAATTAATATGTTATCTTCATGTGTATGTCATGTTCACTAACCGTGTGCGAGCCAACTACGATACGGTAGGTAAGAGCGTGCGTGAGTAGGAATCAAAACTAGCATGCAAAACACATACCCAAGCAAGCGGTCGCAGCTGCTTCCTTAAGGGCTAACATCCACGATTCATCTGGCATGCAGCCTTTTTCTTCCATGTTTCGCATTGCATCATGTACCATGAATGGCGCAACGCTCAAGTCCTGATTAACGGAATGTTACATGAACACCTCAGGTGACGCGCGTGGACCTTACTGCTCTTTGTAGAGAATGCTTGCCTGCAGACTCGACATATTGCCTTGTAATCTTGCTGCTGGTCGCCATTGTTTTTTTAAATGACATACCCGGAAACCACGCTGGAAGCCTTAGCACTAGGAGCAAACTGAGATTCCCGGAAAATAAAATATGGAATTCGCTCACATATTTGGAAGGCCTCAAAACCGAATAGAATATCAGGGCGCACGAAGTGTCCCCCGAGTTCTTGCACTTTCGCCATAGTTTTGATAAACGCATCATCGTGAGATGGTGGGTCATAATCGTATGCGCTGTTTAAAACGACAGAGCTCGCATACAGTGGCTCAAAAATGTAATGCACGTTTATGTTTATGCAATATCTCACCAACGTCTTAATATTTTCTCATGGTGTTAGAGGGTAAAATGGAGGGAAATAGGTACTCTAGAAGGTGGTATGATAG
>JBBPKI010001351.1:0-13002 GCA_038089155.1 Nevesoporus exiguus
CCGTTTCTGTGATTCTGAACGATCACGCAACTTTGGGTGAGTCATGAGATTCACCATGAACCTTGAGGGAGCAGAGTGATTTTGGCTCTCTTTGAAGAGGCACAGAGCCCGGTCCAAACCCGCGACTTGGCAGTGCACCAGAAGAAACATAGTGAGCGTCCGAAAAACATGAATCCTGGTGTTGCCTTGCTCTAGCTAAATGCAGCGCATGAAATCGTGGCAGCGTAAAGTCACCTTAGTACTGCTATCCGGTTAAGCGGGCCGTGATTTATGTAGTAGCATGATTTAGCAGGGTGCATATCGTCTCGATTGATGGGATGTTTTAGTGATCAATACCTTGGTGTTTGAGCATGGCAGGTTGTACGCCCTGACCGTGCCTCGCAATTGGCAGGGGATCTACTCACTGAACGGAAAATGCCAGTGGGGTACAGATAATCTTCCAGGGGATTTAGGCTGCTGAGCTTGTTGGATATGCCAGTAGTTTTCTAGCGAAGTCTCCAGTCCCCGGGTACTAACTGGCGTGGAAAAAGTCTCGGAAAGTTTTAGCCGACGGATGTGAACACTGGCAGTTGCGGATGCCAGTCGCGGCGGTGCGGCGCGGTCTCTTGCGGACCATCGTGCACTACTGGAACACCGCCCTGTGGCACTGCTTTGCCCCTTTCAGAGCGTAATCCATATGTGAGTCGCTAGTACGACTGATGCGGCACTGCATTGCGAGCCAAACGCCAAGTGAGCCTTGCCAGCGACATTAGTGTAGGTCCAACTTCCTTCGAAACTCCTCTCAGTGGGCTGGTCCTAATAATCAATGGCATTTACCTGTGAGTTTCTGTCACTGCTGCTATGATCTCATCTGCCAGTGAGTGTCCACTGGCGTTGTGTTGATCATGATGCCCCTTCACAGCCTGTTGCTACTTCGTCAAGTCGGGATTACTACCGTCCGGTGCCACAAGATCTAGCCGAGGGCCAAGAAACTCCATCATTCACAGGCAAACTCAATCCCGCCAAAATTTTAGTTCCTGCGCATCAGGAATACAGTGCATGGTGCGACACATCAATCCATCATTCACGCTCTGGAATGGATCTATATAATAGTGGACTTGACAAGACTGTCATGACGCCTCAACCAACACCATGTCCTCAGCCAACGAGATCCCTCCCCGGCCAATTTCATCCCTTACACCATCACTAGTGTCGAGTCTCCGCGAACGCACGCAGGCCGTGCTCTCGTATCTCGTCGAAACGAACTCCGTATCAACCTTCTTCAAGGAGTCCGAAGTTCTTTCTGATTTCCGGGATGCCATCAAACAGAACGACCAATCCAAGACGACGTTTGAAACGTTTCACGACACTGTCCCTCTCAGCGCTTACGAGCACTACCGTCCTTTTGTATCCCGTGTTTTCGATCAGCCCTGTAGGATGTCTTCGATCGAAAACCTGATGGCTCCAGGCTTTCCAGAGTTCATTGCACACTCGTCTGGCACGAGCGCTGGCACAACAAAGCACTTCTTGAAATATCGTCATCCGGAGCACATGTCCACGGGAACGTTGCAGACGATGAAAGCTTCAATTGCGGCTTCCCAATCTGGAGGAAAGAGTTGCATCGTTTACTCCCTCAGACATCGTCAAATGGTCGAAGCGGTTGACGATGATGGGGACGTGCGGCTGAAAATGCCCGTGTGCTTGATGTCGACAGGTACAGTCAGGATGTCGAACAAGATGGTGCGTAATTGATCCAGGCTATTACTTCGTGGCCCTGAGGTGTTCCTAGCACGTTGACAGGGATCCAATCTACCAAACATTGAAGGGTGCGTAGTATTTTGTCTCCAGGAGCATGCGACGGGGCCAGACTAATGCACCTCTCTAGTTCCAGGGCAATCTTCTCCATTGGGCGTCTCCTTCATCCCCAACTACAAGTCCTTCCTTTTCATGCATGCACTCTTTGCCCTCTACGAACCCCAAGTTGAGCTTATCAACACAATGTTCACCACCATTTTTCGTGACTTCTGCCTTGTCATTGACGAGCAATGGAATGCGTTAGTTGAATGCATCGACACTGGCTCGATTCCAGATTTGGTCGACGTAGGCGATCTCAAGGACAAGCTCCTGGTAAGTGACTTTTCCTGTAAAACCCACAACATGTTTATCCTAGCTGGTCTTGATCAGACATTCCTGCCCCCGAATCCTCAGCGCGCGGCAGAGCTCAGAAAAATTCGTCGGAAAGTACAGACTTTAGGATGGTTTACAAACATCTGGCCAGGGTTGCGTATTGTCGTGGCTATCTCGAGCGGACCATTCCGCACGGTTGTCCCAGAAGTGAGTTCATGGCGCGCGCGAAGGGATGCTGATCATTTAACATTGATCAGATCCGGCATTATATTGGACCGGACGTGGAACTACGCACGCTGGGTATCAACTGCAGCGAGGCTTTCCTTGCACTCGGGTATGATCATCGGGACCCTAGCTTGTACAAGGTTGTTGGATCAGACGACATCATCGAGTTTCTGCCTGTAGATGTTCCTGAGGAGTCCAAGCATCTAACGCAAACGGTACTTGCGTCTCGTGGTCTCCTGTGTTTTGACGATCTGATATTTGGTTGTGAAGTGGAACGTCGAAATTGGAGGGAAGTATGAGATTGTGTTGACGACGAGAGATGGACTGTGGAGGTACCGTCTTGGGGATGTTATCGAAGTTGTCGGCTTTGATCCCCGCGATGGTCAACCGATTATACATTATCTCGAGGTCCGTTCTTAATGTTCACCTTAGTCGACCATTCTTGCTTACCTCGTTCTCTTAATAGCGACGAGGGTAAGCAACAGGCAGCTGACCTGCACCAAAACCAACTCAACTGATTCTTTATACTCTAGCGTCTACATACGTCTTGCCAACGAGAGTGTGACTGGGCAGGAACTCTTAGATGCACTCCAATCGATCTCGGAATCGTTCGGGGTCGTCTCTGAGTCTTGCATCGCCCCCGATTTCCGCGGGAGCACACCCCGCTATTGCTTTTTCGTTGAGCCGCGTGGCGAGCTTGGCAGGTCATCTCATCCTCGGTTCATATCTCGCTACTCACGCGCATGCGCCAGGGCCTACGCCGACATCTGCATCCGAGCAACTCCACGCGTATCTTTCACAACACAACGAAAATTACCTGGGAGAAGCACGGTCGGCTAAGGTAGCCCCACCGGTCGTGTGCGTACTCCGGCAGGGCACGTTTAGCGAGTTTAGAGACTGGAAGGTCCGCATGACCGGGATGGCTGCTGGGCAGATCAAGGTTCCACTCGTGGTTTGGGACGAGGAGATCCGGAACTGGTTGGCTGAGCGGGTCGTTATGGAGTTTTAAACCTGGACAAACGTTTTAACGGTGAATACTGATCCTGATGGGCTGCGTTGGTTGAGGACGCTTGCATACATTATGGACGACATTAGTTGTATGTTACTTTATTGTCATAAATGAGAAGCACGGTGTTGGGATTCGATTGCTTTTACCCCCCGATGTGATCGCAATGTACTTTGCTGCTATGCCGCGAACCTCCCCACCATCAGTAAACGCGGCAAACCCTAGCAAGACCTAGCCAGACCAAAGTAGCTCTGGTTAGGACTGTTGGACTATTGCGGGATTCGCTAGGAGTCACGAGGATTTGCCGCGTTTGCTGATGACGCGCTGCAGAATTGCCCTAGTATACCTGACGCCCTGACCTCGTTCTTCCAGAGGGAGACGACACAGGCACCACTCTGCTACCACCCTCCATGTTTGTCAACGCGATTGACAGGTCTCTCTACTCTCAGGTAGTTGCCTTATCGAAAGATGAATCATGATCCTCTTGTCTTCCAACATATTCAATCCCTCTGGGTCAATGGGGAACCGTCGGACGGACCAAGTCGAGGTCGCAGAGACCGTCGATCGAGGTTAGACGGCAAGCGCAGCTCGACAGCAGCCCCTACACCTACTGGAGACCGTTAGCAAGTCACTCGAGGGTTTGACAAGGACCGGTGCCGCTGACGAGGAAAGGTTGGGGGACGTCATAGACGGTCCAGACGACCTGTTTTAAGACCCAAGCAGATGCACGGAGCGGCCAGTCAGCCAACCGAGCGGACCAGGAGCGCACAAGGACGAGATCGAGTCTGTCGAGACGACCAGCTACGAGAAAGGTCAAGACAGTCATGGGGACGTTGTGACGTACCTATAAACATCGCAGACGACCTTGAATGCCACCGTGTCGACGTAAAACCAGTAGAGAGCGCGAGCGAGTCGAGCGCGCCAGGGAGTCAGTCAGTCGCGAGAGTTAGTCATGCAAATACCAACGGAGTCAGACGGCCACGGAGATGTACCATGGTGCTCCAAGATCAAGGTAGAGGACCCAGGTGGTAGTACAGACTGCGACGACGAAGGCCAGGCGAGGAATCCAGTCGGGGAGCCACCAGACGGCGTAGGTATGATGGATGATCTATTGGACGTGACGGACGGGCCCAGTGATCAAGAGGACGACTCCGTTGAGGAACAACCAGAGGTTAAGGAAGGTGGTGGAGACGGCTGACGAGGCAGTAGCGGCAGCAATGATGGCACAACGAACGGCGCCGGTGATGACTCGAAGGGAATCATGGAGAAGTCGTTAGCTGCGAGCGGGCCAAGTCAGCGTCCAGAGCGGCACGGGAACGTACCAGAGTCAGGCTCACCAGAACCACCTGAGCCGCCAGACGGGGCCGCAAACGCGCAGAACGAGCCCCCGAACGTCGAGCTCAAGGGGGAGAGGAGAGAGTTGACGAGCGTCGACAAAGCACTTACCAACGTCGAAGTGGACGCGTCGAGAGGTAATTAGAACGCCATGCATGTCAAAACGCGCCATTAAACGGTCAGACTCGGGTGGAGAAGGTAACTCACCTCAGAGGGCACCAGTCGAGCTACACGACCCGGGTGATGAAGCGACGGTGCGTCTGAGATGCTCCGGGACAAACCTTGAACGTCCTGTAGATGACGGAGACGAGCGCTTCGGCGAAGCGAATGCGCGACCTCGAGATAGAGACCAACGAGGCGTCAAGGACCGTCGAGCGTGATTTGGAGCGCGAGAATGACAGTGATGGAGTAGTGTTAGAACTAGTGAAGAGGCAGTAGTGCCCTCTATAGTACATTAGCTAAAAGTAAGGTAAATAAAGTATGGTCTCACCTCAGTTAGACTCCAGTGTGAAGTTAACTGAGGAAAAGAAGAAAGGGCAAAGTTGACAATATACCTATGGATTGAGATATGCTTACTTACTGCTCAAAGACTCCAATATGTGATTCCTGTATGTTCTAGTATCTCCAGATATACTCCAGTCTACTCTGAGTTGTCAAAATCCCTTAACTCCAACCTCCTCCAATCTCCTCTGGAGACCTCCAGAGCTACCTCTGCTGCTACCCCTCACATACCACACCTGACTTCCTCAAACTACTTCAGAGTGGACTGCTATGTTAGGAGATATGTTATGATATTCACAAGCAAGCAGTTCCAGGGAACCACTTATGCAAGGAAACAAGTAACTATTCCAAGACTGGAGAACCAGTCAACCAATCTACATGGTTTATATACTACTTGGTGGCTATGTTCTTAGTAATACAATGATGTCATGATGATGTATGTGATAGAATGTGATAGAACATAACAGTGTTATGAATAACACTCTGACCATCTGCTAACAGTCAGTAAGCTAAGGCTTAGCATTCGTCAAGGTACTTAGTAGGTTTATTTAATATTACAATACTCATAGGAGTCCAGACACAGAGTCTAGACTAGTGATGTCACAGGCACAGATGATGTCATAGCTACATCATACATACATCATAGTTAGGTATGACTGGCCCTAAGCTGGTCTGTGCTAGAGTAGCTAGCCTATATAAAGGCCAATAGAAGCGACCCAAGGACTTCAAGCAAAGTCTCTTGTGGATTCCTCTAATTCCTTGACTGAGTGCTGGATTCTCTAAGCCAGACTCTTAAGATGGACCTTGTCCTCTCCTTCACAAATGTCTCTAGTGACCCCTCTTGGGCTGACCTTTTGAGGTTAGTATGCATCTTGACCCTTAAGTGGATTAGGGTCGTAACAAATAGAACATTGTGAATGTATCAAGGGAAATTGAGAAGAGTCTGAAAAGGTGAAAGTGAAAAGAGTTCTAACAAGATACATGGACATATTGGGATTACATATTGGAGTCTTTGGGTAGTAAGTGAGCATATCTCTGCCCATAGATACATATATTACACCTCCTAACCTGGGCCCTAACATGTGAGTATATAAAATGAAGTACTAACTCTTGGCTGTCTATCAATCCAAGATTTAAGGCATTTGATTGAGATTTGATGGAATGGAAGCCAATTCAGAATGATTGTCATTGTCAAAGTCTGGTCTCTCTGGACTCAAGTCTGACTGGAGGTCTGGAGGTTAGAGGGGTAATAGAAAAGTTAGTATTGGAGTTGGACTGAAGTCCAAGGCAAAGAAGTTGGAGTGGAGGCACTCAGGAGGATGTTGGTGCAGGACTTATGTGCCATACCTCTAAGTGTTGGTATCCCCAACATGCTTGGATCTGCCAACACCAGTTAGCTAAGGCTGTATGCTTGTTAAGCTACTTAGAAAATTTATTTAATATTATGATACTCTAGAAGCCTAGACAAAGAGGCTAGACTAGTGACATCATAGGTACAAGTTACTATACTCAATAGTAGAGCCAGCCCTAGACACATGGTCCATGCCCCTTGTACTTAGCTATATAAAGTAGCCAATAGATGGCCCTGTTACATCCATCCATCTGCCCCCCTATGGTGCCTACTCTGGCAAACCCCAGCCAACTCCAGCCCCTCTGTCTGTCATTTTCTATCATCTACCCCTTGGAGTTCTATCCCCATACTTAACTCTGGTGCCTTCAGCCTTAACTCTACCACAACTCTGGTTGATTTTCTGTCCTCCTTTGTAGTTTCCTTATTCAGACTATTTTATAACTAATCTTTTATGACATTGTCATATATCCAAACCCTGTACTTGTCATATCCATGACATCCCATCCATCTCTGCCTCCTCTGGCCTCATCTCCAACCAACTCTGGTCACCTCCATCACCCTCAGTTCACCTCCCCTTTCTCCATGCTCCAAGCTCTACTCCTCTGCTTGGACCAAGGCTGTGCTTGCATAGGGATTCAGCTATACTTTGGACCTGGATATCTCTTGTACATTCTCATTTGTACTCCTCTTTGCTTCCTTCTCATCCCTTATGGACCCTTGATATTATCTCATTTATTCTCTGATATTCTTAATGTCCCTGTTGACTCTCTAGTATAACCTCTGTACCTCTGTTGTATAACCTTAGCACAAATATCAATTTAGTCACCTCTTCTGATTCTTGTCATGATCTCCTCCTCCTCCTGTTGGAACTCTGCTCCTCTGAAATACAAGGACATGGACCTGTTCAAGGGCATAACATGTTGGTGATCCAACACGCTTGCTGTTACGATTTCATCTTATCTTATCTTATCAAGTCACATGATCACTATCACATGACCATGGGATATGTCACCTGACCAAGTCTAGGTCAAACACTTTCACTACATTCACATTTGTTCTAGACCCTTATCAAGGCATGCTTTCTTAATTACTGCTATTCTAGACCATGACATCATTAATGACATAGTACATTAGTCAGTATTCCCAGACCTGCCCTAAACACTCCTGTATGTATATAAACCTAATGTCATCAACGACTGGACTTCAGTCAAGTCCTGGTTGATTCCCCTTCCTCTTGACTCTAGCAAGCCTCTAGTGTGTGACCGAAGCCTTAACTGGATAGGTTGCCAACATTAGGACTTGACTGCATACCACTTCCCTCACACACTTTCTCATTACCTTGCCATCGTTCGCAACAACCCTGGACCCTAGGGGCAAAGGGATCTCTGCTTAGCCACCCACCATTCACCTTCACGCACACTTGTGCTCTTTTCCTTTTACATATACCCTCGCCGTAAGCGAGTGAAGGGCAGTCTCACCTTAAGGAGCTGTCAAGGGGTGTCCTTGAGAGGACTTAATCAGTTTAAAAACTGCCTCAGCACGTTTTCACATTTGAAGGAGCCTAGGCTCAGGTCCATGTGAGGCCACTTTATTATAAGAATAGTCTTTACACATTCGGTCATCGTCGAAAGAGCGGTCTTGTGCCCGACAACCCGAATTACCTACAATTTCGAAGACTCTAGTCAGGTGGCTATTGACCTGATAGAGTAGAAGTTGGTGTTGACAACAGTCCACACTTCTTTTTATTTTCACATGAATGTTCCCAAGAGATCCCGCTAAGTCCGAGGAGATTGAGGTTCGCCTCTCTGAGGAAACCTGTTACGATTTTATCCCTTCACCCGGGCCTTCTCCTTATATCCGAGTCCGTTCCATTCATGTATCCGCATCCACACGCAAAGTATGTTCGCTTCCTCGTTACATTTTCTCTTGACGAGTTCAATTGGTCCTTTACCATTTCTGTTCTTACTTAATCGCCTTCTTTTGGACTTCATCTCCTAACAGCATTCTCTCGTATGCTGTCGTGATCTTTACTACCACCGACCGATATTCCTTTACCTTCTCTCTCTTTCTATGCCTGCCCTCATCTTGGTCCATGCGCGTATTGAGGATTATAAAGTAGCTAGTCTACCTCGCTTGTAAACCAAGTTAGACCTACGCAATCCACCTCTTCTCTGGACTTGCTCCTGCCTGAACTGTCGCCTCAACAGTTCTACTTTGCCCTTGCCCTGTCTTTGCCTTCTTTGTTCGTCGTGAGACGCTGTGCCTCTTCGTGAGTGCCTCCTCACAAAGAACCCTTGTCACTAGCAGTCCAGAAGGACATGCTCCGTAACAAAAGGTCTAACTTTCTCCTTTCCCCTCCTGCCAATGGAGTAGGGAATTCATTGTCAATACGTCGTCACCATCCCGAAGAGTCACTGGGTCGCCTAACCCAAACTATCCCCCTGAACAACTGCGTCGTCGAAATGCCTTACTTGAACAAGCCCTCTGCAGAAGTACTGCTAGAGGAGAGTCCCCTGACCCCGAACCCATTGAAATAGATATCGGACCCATTCCTGGACCAGGAAGTCCCTCTGATCCCTGGGCTGCCACTGCCCCATCTGCACCTGCACGTCGACCGGAAGCCAATACCTCCGCTGCCCTTCCACTTTCTGCATACACTGCCCCTACGCCTGTCATCCCTGTCCATCCTCAACCTCCTCGTCGTTCCCCTTCCCCAGAACCTTCTGACCACGAAGAATCAGATGACGACATGTCCTCCAAGCCTACTGAAATCAAGATTGGAGTCCCCGCTGATTACGATGGAGATGCTTCCACCGCTGAGTCGTGGATACTTTCTGTCGATACCTACCTGCTGATCAACAAGGAAATCTATACCTCCGACGATCGCCAAATCGCATTCGCACTCTCGTATATGAAGAAGGATTCCGCCCTCGCCTGGGCTACTGTCATCCGCCAGGAGGCAATGAATAAGTCCCCCCCGTCCTTTGGAACGTATAAAGACTTTAAGGCCGCCTTCCAGGTAGCTTTCAAGCTAGTAGATTCTTCCGCCGATGCCATGAAGAAGCTTGTCGCCTTGCGACAGAATGCTGTCTCTGATTTGCACAAATACGTCTCCGAATTCCGTATCTTGTCCACCACAGCTGCCCTCACCAACGACCTCGCCCTCATTGGCCTTTTTGAACAAGGCCTCCATCAGTACCATCGTTCCAGGATGGCTGGGTTAGAAACCTTGCCGAAGAAGATCTCCGACTGGTACTCGAAAGTTGAGCAGTTTGAAGCCAATAGGATTCGAATGGCCCCCAAGGTTCCTATTCCTGCTAGAACCACCCCCAATCGTACCTTTCCTCAGAGACCTTTTGCTCCGCGCACCACCCCTGCTAGAGATCCCAATGCCATGGACATTGACGCCCTGAACCTGTCCCCTGATGAACGAAAGCAATGCTTGGATAACAAGCTATGCTTCATTTGCAAACAGAGTGGCTGTTCCACCAGGAACCACCCTAATCAGTCGACTCCTACTGCTCCGCCTCGACCCCCTCGTAACCCCAATAGGATCCGCGCTGTACAGACACAGCCAGACAACTCCCTGACGCAGTACATCAACTCTCTCACCGCTGGAGGGAAAACTACAGACCAAATTCTACAGGATTTAAAACAGAGCTTCGAGCCTGCCCAAGAATCCATCGCTTCCATCACGGAAATCACTGAGGATTTTTAGTTAGGAGAGATGAATCGACGCTCCCTCTTCACAATATTGCCCATGTAGTTATATCATCTGAATCCGAGAAGTCTATCTGTATTCGCATAAAACTTTCTCATGGGACAAAAATCATCGACACCACCGCACTCATTGACTGCGGAGCCACCGGAACCTTCATAGATCACCGCTTGGCCAAAAGACTTGGCCTCCCTTTCCACCCCCTTCCGGAACATGTACAAGCCCTGAATGTCGATGGAACCCCCAATCAAACTGGGACAATCCGCTTCCATTCCAACGCTACCGTAACCTTCCCAGAACAAACTGAAACCCTCCGCTTTATGATCATTGGCCTTGGAAGACCTCAGATCATTCTTGGGATGAACTGGCTTGCCGATCGAAACCCTACTATCGACTGGAGAAATAGAACTCTCTCATTCCCAGAAGATCTCCCCCCCATGCATGACGAAATCCCCGAACGATACCTACTCCAATGGTTAGGCTTGGATGCTAACAGGAATATCGAACTAGACCTTCATAACAGAAATACTTGGCTTTCAGCCAAAACCATATGTAAGACCACTATTGCCACTGAAATCGCTCAACAGAATGCCAGGAAGGAAGTAACCCTTCCTGTACCATACTCTGATTTCTCCGACGTCTTCGAAGAAAAGAACCATGACGTTCTTCCCCCACATCGACCCTACGACCACGTCATCGAACTCAAGGACTCCTTTGTCCCAAAACGAGCCAAGGCTTACGCACTAAACCCTGCAGAAATGGAAGCATGTAGAGCCTTCATTGAAGAGCATCTTCGCACGGGACGCATTGTCGAATCAAAATCTCCCCAGGCCTCCCCTCTTTTCTTTGTTCCAAAAAAAGACGGTTCACTCCGTCCTTGTCAGGACTACAGATATCTGAATGAACATACTGTCAAAAACGCCTACCCACTTCCCCTTGTTTCCGATCTCATCGATCGCATGAAACATTCTAAGTATTTCTCCAAGTTTGACATTCGCTGGGGATACAATAACATCCGTATTAGAGAAGAAGACCAATGGAAGGCCGCATTCATCACCCCTTTGGGCCTTTATGAACCTACTGTAATGTTCTTTGGGCAATGTAACTCACCACCCACTTTTCAGGCGTTCATGAATTGGGTCTTCCGCGACATAACCCCTGAAGGTTGGCTAGAGATCTTTATGGATGATCTAGGAGTCCATTCATCTACTCTTCCGGATCACATTGACCGCACCCGTAGAGTTCTTGCACGACTCAGAGAACATGGGTTGACGCTCAAACTCTCTAAATGCACCTTCGATGCCTCGGAGATCGAATACCTGGGTATCATTGTAGGGAACGGTCAAGTATGAATGGATCCCATCAAGCTCTCTGCCATCGACAGATGGCAACCACCAACCACCGTCAAAGTGGTTCGCTCTTTTCTTGGCTTTTGCAATTTCTATCGAAAATTCATCCCTAACTTTGCTGACATTGCGGCCCCATTAAACCTCCTCACCAAAGCCACCCAACCATGGGTATGGCACGAGACCCAACAGACCGCTTTCCTCCGTCTGAAACAGATCTTTTCGTCTGCTCCTGTCCTTGCCCTCCCGGACATCTCTAAACCTTTCTTTCTTATGACTGACGCCTCCCTCATCGCCGTAGGCGCCATCCTCATGCAGAAGGATACCAACGGCGACTCTCATCCTTGCGCTTACTATTCTCGCACCCTTAATGACGCTGAACGCAATTATGACATCTATGATAGGGAATTATTAGCTGTCATCGACGCCCTGGAAGAATGGCGACAATACCTTTTGGGTACTGAACACCCCGTCACCATCTTCACCGACCACAAGAACCTCTCATTCATGAAGGCCCCCCAAAAACTCTCTCGACGTCAGGCGCGATGGAGTCTTTTCCTCCAAGAGTATCACCTCCTTTGGACGGTTCTTCCTGGTACTGCCATGACCCCCGCGGATGCCCTCTCTCGCTGTCATGATGTTGATACGTCCTTTGACAATATCCATCCCATCCTCGCTGATCCAGAGATCATTTCCGCGTTAGACCTAGCCCTTGTATCCAAAATCGCTAGCTCCTCTACTGCGGACCCACTCGTCCTAGAGGCTGTACACGCTATGGAAAAATCCCTCCCCTTCTTCCCTCATTCCACTCTTGCTGACTGGCACTACGACGCCCCTCACCTCTATTACAAGGGTCGTCTTTTTATCCCTCCCGATGCACGCCATGAGTTAGTCTCATCCCTTCACTCCTCCCCCAGTGGGGGCCACGAAGGCCTCTTTCGCACCTATGCCCGCCTCTCTCGTGACTATTGGTGGCCCGGTATGCGCTCTTTTCTCGCTCGCTTCATTGCTGGCTGTGCCGTTTGCCAATCTTCCAAACCCAATACTCACCCCGCCATTCCCCCGCTTTCACCCCTTTCTACTTCCGCTACACGCCCTTTTCAACAAATTTCCCTTGATCTGATTACCAACCTTCCTCTTTCCAATACTTTTGATTCCATCTTGGTCGTGGTCGACCATGGCCTTACGAAGGGGGTAATTCTCCTTCCTTGTACCAAAAGCATTTCCACTGCCGGAGTAGCCTCTCTCTTTTTCCAACATATCTTCCCGAGATTCGGTTTACATGACTCTTGTATATCTGATAGAGGGCCCCAATTCGCTTCCTCCTTTGCCAAAGAGCTAGCCAGACTTCTCCAGTACGATATAAAACTCTCATCCGCTTACCACCCGCAGACCGACGGCCAAACGGAGAGAG
>JBBPKI010001352.1:0-12990 GCA_038089155.1 Nevesoporus exiguus
TATCTAATTGCCTTAGCTGGCTGTTTTGGCTTGCCGTGCTTAGTGTTGAGCGACGAGCCATGACGAGACAAATAAGCTCGGGTAAGTTCACATAAGCTCAAAATAGACCCTTGTAATTTTCCTGATGCACGACTTGCTATCACTGTAAGGTACCGAAAGACATAATGAATGCACAGCGACCGCAACCTCTGCAATGTGCGTAACAGAAAATCCATGCGGCCTGGAGTCTCGTCCTCGTGCACCCTTGGCTCTGTGATGTCCTTGATCCTTTTGATAGGCACGTATTGGATAACGGACAGGAAGTTCAGTTTGATGCAGACCAAGGCGGCTCAGCTTTAGTGAGCTCCAATACGCTGGCATGGCGCTTGATATGCCGCCTCGGGCGTCAGTTTGATGCACTCTTGCTCGAGCGACAGTCAGATGGTCGCTACAAGCGCATCGCTACTGATTGCAAGATCACCGTCCCAGGAGTCCCGTGTCAGACAAACCCTAAAGATCTCCGGATGACGGTGTTGGAGATTATCTAGGTCGAGTGGAGAATGCATCCCCGCTTACTGGCTCGCAGGTCGGCTTCTTTTGTTTTTAGTTGGACCACGGTTGTCGTCTTATTCCCTTATCATCTTATACTGAAATTTACTAGTTCTGATCGTTGTCTTTTACTCAGTCGTGCGGAATTTCTCGTTCATACTATGACCGTTCGTTCTGCCGCGCAGTACTTCTCATCTGCACACCACGCACATACTTCCCGATACCCCATGAAGCATTCTTAGCGCTGATGTTGAAACGAATACTACGTCGCTACTAATTTCATGTACACAACTACGCTATCAAATGTCCCGGGCTGTTCTCGAAGCTGTTCCAGATCTATTTCACGCCAGTTCTATGGCATCTACCCTTGGGAACACGGCTGAAGGGTAAATTCCTGAATCATCATTTTGATTCTCGCCCCGACATCCCGTTTATGTACTGTAAGAGGTGAAATCGGCGTCAATCTGTGCCAATATTCGAGGTATTGTACTGCGACCCACCGAATGGCTCGTTTCGATCCCATCTCGTTCAGAGTAATCTGGATGCGGTGCAAGTGGCTGACCTAGTTGACCCAACGAAAAGTAGATGTTCACTATCTCCCCGTCTTTCCTACACCGAGCAGACAAGGATCTCTCTTCGAAACAACCAGAGAGTAAGCCGATCGACAGGCGGGGTATTAACGGATTGACGGCCAGATCCTCGGTAGTCACATAGCGCATGTTGACCCTTGGATCAGCATTGAATCCCCCAGGATGACGGTTCAGAGCTAACTAAAAGGTCCATCTGCAGAAAAAAACGGCATATGCGTGCCGTTCCTTGAGGTCTACGGTGCAGAACGGCTATGTGTCGACGGAAATGCAATAAGATATTGGCAGGAACCAAGGACAGTGGTCCTAGAGACCGGTAACGCACCTCGAGTAACTTTCATGTCACCTGACTCATTCATACGAGAGCCATCGGTCCATGCCCATCGGAAGCCGAGAGAGTGCACGAGTAAGCGGAGCCCAAGTAATTTGGCGTTCGCCGGACTT
Source organism: Nevesoporus exiguus (assembly GCA_038089155.1). Lineage (NCBI taxonomy): Eukaryota > Fungi > Basidiomycota > Agaricomycetes > Boletales > Boletaceae > Nevesoporus > Nevesoporus exiguus. The sequence continues at coordinate 1,560 of JBBPKI010001352.1, forward strand.
CCGGATGGAAGAGTGGGATACTCTCGACATTCCGAAAGATCCGGCCTTCTTCGGCCTATGGTTGGGGCATCGCGTATTTGTAGAACTTCATCACCGCCCTCTGCGCTTTCCCTCGTGGGGACGAGGACTGGCGTACGAGCCCGCATTTCCTCCGTCGTTCGTCCAGGCTTTTCCAACCGGTAGTTTCAGTCAACGCAGTTGATATGGACTGGCGTTAGCGCAGGACAGATCCCGCATGGAGTGGTTGGAGGCGGATGAAGCAGGAGTCTTGGATGCAGAAGCGAGGCGCCAGGAGACAGGCATGAAAGAACTTTGGAGACGACGGGGCGCCGTTCTGGGCTGGCAAGAACGACTACTGGCTAAACCGAGACGGATGCTGAACAAGACGGGACGTCGTACGGCAGTGTTCATGTGAAAGACAGAGCTGGATAGTAATGGTTAGAGATAGTCGGTACTACACGATCGATAACCTCGTCGAGATACGGCCAATGGCGTCCGTGCATGCGTACCTGTAATGACTTCCCGCAACCCGATCCTCCTGGCCGTCGCTCCTCAATGCTGTTGCATTATAGATGCCAGGCGTCGACTTTTCCAGGTGGTGCGAGAAGAGAGTTCGGGATCTAGGACGGAAAGTAACCCGCTGATAAGACCGACCGTTACATAAGCTGGGGCACTCTCCTTCTTACCATGCTGAAGTTCGACAGACTCAGACAAAGTAGCACCCCCGGTGCTTCCCGTTCGGAGGCTGGATTGATCCGACGAGATCGTACGGCGTAAAGTTTGTGCAATATCCACGAAACGCGAGGAATTGTAGTCGCCCACGTCCCAAATCTCATCGTCTACGTGGCAGAATGCGTGAATCTGGTGTCGTTTATGCAAGCTAGGTGCCGACTGGGCGTTATTTTTGGGGTTCCCGCAAGATGTGTGGCGGTGAGTCGGTCATTGGTATCTGGCAGGGTTATCTTACTCATTTTGATTCTCTAGCCTTGGCTCAAGCGAGGACCCTTGTCGGCCATGGACTTCGAGAATCACAGTGGCTCGGGAATTCTGGGCGTGGCTCAAAGCGAAATGGCACCTGCTGGACAAGGGATATCATATCAGGGTAGGTCTCTATACCCGAGAGTTTGGCCAGATCATATTGATCGGCAGCATCCATTCCACATCGATAGCTGATATGGACGCATGTATACCACGATGCGGCGACATGGAGTGGGTTCAGGGTTCAAAATAACTGAACGCGAACTGCAGGCGCTCTCGAGCAACCAGACGTTCAACTTTCCACCCACATTCTTCTCTTCCTAGGCTCCAGCCAATCTTCAGCAGCGCGCATTTGGAAGAGACCATGTCTACTGGCGACAATCTCGAAGTGGCGGCCTCGCCACAAGTCAGGGAGAAGCAGCACGCCGTCGTCTCTCCTTCCACCGAACGTGACCAGATTGCGGGGCGGGAGCCAGAGAACGTGAGAATAGCACCGATCACGGCTGCGCGCCACGAGACTGACAACTTGGCAGACATCCCGCGTCGCCTTGGACGACAAGGTAGCTCTTCAGAGGCAACTCGAAGCGCAGTCTGTAGAGTTCAACAACATCCGCAACCAGCTCGACCAAATCAAAGCCTTTCTCAATATATCCGATGGTCCTGTTGCAGATCGTGTCGCTGGTGCATTTGGAGAGAAGGAGAAGCAGATAGAGGGGCTCCGTCGACACCTTAGTGTGGTCGCACCTCCAAGCAATGGCATCCACAAGCCGCGTGAGGCGTTGCCCCGCAAGAAGGATAACGCCCGTAGCGACGAGGTCGAAGTGAAGGCCTCGGAATGCCAGCCCACCATCCAGGTCGGCGAGCCGGGGGCGACGGATGCTGACAAGATTCAGCAGCTCCAACTAGAGCTCTTCACTGCCACCGCCAAACTCATCGAGCTCCAAGACAGCCACGCGACCCAGTCGCAGAACCTCCTCTCCGTGAAGGACGAGCTTTTAACCATGACACTGTCCAATCAAGATAAAGACCGCATCATTTCCTCTCTTACCGCGGAACGCGACCAGCAGGCGTCTGCGAACGCTACCAAGGCAGAGCAGATCACGAAACTGCAGCAAAAGCTGTCTTATTCCGAATCTCAGTTCACAGAGCTCCGGGATCGTTACGAGGTACTGATGGGCGAGCTCTCCGCTGTCAGCAGCAAGCTCCAAACGAGCGTAACGTCTAGCGAAGATAAAGATCGCCAAGTTACCGTTCTCGCAGATGAGATCACGCGACTCAAATCCGACCTTTCAGGGATTCTGTCTCGGTTACGCGACGTACAACGCATCGTCTCTACCGCAGACTTGTACGCGGACGAGACGATCGTGTCCATGCTGAATAGGCTCAATGCAGAGGTTCAGCAAAACACGACATACATGGCCGAGGTTATGGCCAAGGACTTCCAGCCTCGGGCGAAGAAAGAGACAAAAGAACAAGCGTCTGCGACGCAAAATGTGTCGGACTCTATCGGAAAGACTTTGTCGCGCTGCCTGGCAGGCGTTAAGCGCGATGACGTGGAGCTATACCTCCCGATCGCATTCCAGGCATACTTTTCCTACTATTTGCGTTACATTATTTCGTCGTGGACCATCGAAAAAGTGAACAGCCACTTTATCGACGAGATCTACGAGCAATTGCAGCAAACAGGTAAGAGTTCGAGTTTCGAATACCATCAACATTTATGCTAACGGTAGAGTGCGTGACTAACAGAGGCGCAAGCGATGTCGGGACGCTGGAGAGCCCTCACACGCACCTATATCCCTTCTTCCTGGATAAAAAACCCGAGCTCCCTCACGGAACGCATCGTAACTGAGCTGTCTGACGTTGTGGTGGCAGCGGGATGCGCTGCCTCTACTGCAGCCGCAAGCTCGAAGCTTTTGTCGTTCAGGGACAAGGTGTTATCCATCATTTCAATTGCCGGACAGCTCAGCGAAATGATCGGCAAGGTCGTGTCGGCCGACTTTACAGTCACTGCTCCTCAGCCCCACGTGATGTTTGCGGAGAACACCATGGAGCAGGACGTGGACGACTACGATAAAGATCCAAAGAAGGCGAACGGGACGGCAGCGAACCAGAACGTGTTGTGCTCGACCTATTTGGGAATGACGAAGCGGATTCAGCGAGAACTGGGGAGGAAGGAGACGTTGACGGTGATCAAGGCCAAGGTTGTCCTTGAATCTTTCCTCGACGGTTAGGCGTATCAGTTTTGATCACTATGCTAGAACGGACAAGGTAGAGCGTACGTGCAATACATGTAGAGATCTATGTAAGACGACGGGATGATGTGAACCAGAGCTTGAGCCTCATGGTCTCCCCGGCCCGAGCGTTGCTGACCAGTCGATCGAGCAAGCTACCGCCACCATAGGGCGCGACACATGCAGTGAAAGAGTACACTTGTGCACACAAGCTACTACATCTGCTCTTGCCGCCGTCTCCAAAAGTCACCTCCGTACATATCCCCCACCTCCTGTTTGGCATCCCGTTTGGCATCCCCGTTGACAGTTTCCTTGGGATCCATCTGCACGCCTTCGATTTTCCTCCCGATGAGCCATTTCGTGTCTGTCGGAGCTTCCTTGCCTACACCGATGCAAGTTGGCTGGCTGGTTGGCAGCTTTCGACGCTGCGGCGTCCCTTTGGGCGTCAACATATCAACGACGACGCTTTGCTACTGATGTCGATTGAACATATAGTAATATAGTAAAACAAGGAATGTCCGACGGCGAGCATCCCAGACGGGAGATTTCTCTCGCTTCGAGAGTATCGTTCGATGGTCTGCCATAGGGAGTTTTTTGACGGCCTGCATGTGCCCTGAACGATATCAGGCTCGACGGAAAGTCGTGTAATCCGTCGGATCATCGAGCAACATGGTCAAGAAGTGGTCGATGGTCGACGGCTCCTTCATCATAAAAATCGCGAAGCTTCCCTGGTCCGTTCGCATAGCCTCGCTGGGAACCAGACACAGTAAGAAGCTCAGACAGAATCTGCTTGCAGTACTGTTCATCCGACTACTCACCAACTTCCCAGTACGCCTGCTCATCTGAGGGAAGTCCGTACCCCGGCTAGTTCGCTTTGGGGAGTTCGTAGAACCATGGGGCCGCCTAAGCGATGTGACCATCCATTCCGAGATGTCGCACGTCACACGGAAAACGACAATTTTTAGAAGCAAAAAGTGAGCAGTAAACATAATCAAAGGACGCGTAGGTTGCGGCATTCAAGGCTTCATTCGCTAACCTTACGAGTTACGATGGTGGATAGGAGTTGAGCATTGAATGTTGGACGATGGGCGTCAATATCTGCAGCAGGATGAGGGTTTCGCTGGTCATTCCAGTAATGTGAAACCCTAATGCGACGAGCAGCCGCCTTCCGCTCGGAATACAAAGCGTCGCGTCTCTCCACATAGGCATGGCAAGACGACTTACTCCAGCTCTTCCAGATACTTCTTAGTCTGTGGTCTGGTCAAAAATGCGCTTCCCTCGTCACTGGTATTTTTTTCCTCTCCGTGCCGCCCCGTAGCGGAGCTACCGGAGTGTCAATGGAGGAGTATCACCAGCTGCAGGGCTCCGCAAAGGTCGCATAGAGGGCGGCCGGACGTATACTGTACCAGTAGGAATCTATTTCGTGAGTAAGAAAAATAAAATTGGTGGTAGGAAGAAATAGTTCCGGACAAGCGTGGGAAGCCGTTTGGCCCCACCCAACGCTACTAATTGCAGCCTGCCGCTGCATCGTTAATCCTCCCCTAGTGGTCGCTAACATCAGTTTTCTTCTTTGCCGACACTGTGGCACGCGAGACTTCGTGACGTGGGACGCGACTCCGACTCCATGACACCTTGATTCTTGACCATGGGTTTTGTCGTTCTCTTTTTCTCGCAGCGAACTGTACTGGAGGATTTCAGGTCTACTTTCGCTCCCTTCTTGCTATCGTATCTAATGTCGCGGGACGGGAAACGATCGACTCCGAATGGCGGTGATGGTCAAATTAGGCAGATATCCGAGTCAGGGGCCCACCCCGGACTCGGAAGTCTCAATGATGCATCAAGCACATTAGGCAATCGCAACTTCGCGCCTTCTTGTGCCTGGTAGGCGCCCACTTCTGCCAGACAGCGTTTTTTTCCCTCCACAAGTCATGGACGACTCCCCACAAGATGTATATGCCAAATGCCTGCCAACACGGTACGGATACCCTTTGTGGAATCCTGAGCCTAATAATACCCTCCCGCACGATCATCAACAAGATGGGTTCCAGATTGGAGATGTTGGCATTGTCGACCCCGATCGCGGGTTTGAGGTCCTCTTCAATGTTTGCAAGCCGCATGACCACGCGCTCCATAAATTTCATGGTGTCCCACAGTCCCATAACCCTATCATGCTGAATGGCCAGGACGTGTTTGTCAAATCTGAAGCCATCCCCTCCGGTTCTGTTATATCCTCTAGTAGCGTGCGACAGGAACTCCCACCGCGTGGTGCCGAGCCGAAGTATGTCTTAGAGAATGTTCAGCCGAGGAAGCGTGCTGAACGCCGTTTGTTATCCCAGCACTATATACGAATTCACTGCCCTGTCCTCCGAAGGCGCAATTCTCATCCTGCCACGAGGTGCTACATTCCACGATCTGAAACACAAGATCCGGTTTCGCGACTTGGCGAAGGAACATGCTGCCAACTGGTATCGCTTTGCAATTGAAGAGCTCCAACTAGATATTTCCAACGATTCCCTGTACCTCATTACTGGCTTCTACAAAACCCGTTCTTGGTCACTCGCGTCGTTCCGGAATGCACCACCTCGAGGCGGTTGGTTAATCAGGGCTATAAGGGTCGAGAGTGATAACAATCTCGTTCATTATCGATGGGAGCATCAGTTCGACACAGTCTGGAAGTATTGGCCCCGAAACCGCAGCTATGGAAGCGCCAATCAGTCCGTATTTTTAAGGGGATACAAGATCGCATTGAAGAACCGCTTGTTCAGGACACCGCAGCCTGCAGTCAATGCAATACCTCTTCTCCCTGGAGAAGCCCGGGTCTCTTGGCTCTCGTTCCTGATGTGGCTGTTTAAAAAGATCAAGAAACGCTTTCGTCATGCACCTGACATGATACAGAGCCCTCCTGATCTCACACACCAGCCTCGGCTATCTCAGGTGGGTACATTCCCAGTGATTTCTGATCTGACAACTGAGCCCCTTTTAGCCCTTCCACTATTCTGATGTCATCAATAGTTATCTGCTAGACCAGGTTCGTTACAGATTCGACACGCTATTTGACAGAACAACCGAATCTTCCTTGACCAGAACCCAGATGCATCTGTTGCCATTACTCACGACAGCGAATGGACAACACTTCTCGAAACTGTCTGTAGCGATTCATTTTCTGTCCTTGCTGCTAATCATTTGCCTTGTAATTTCTAGGGAGAACTAATGCCAGATGATCTAATACAAGAAGGCTACTTGGCTCAAATTTTGTCAGAAAAATATTTTTTTGGCTTACATGATGGTGAGAATTTGCTTGTAGGTATCCAACGGTCGCTCAATGGCCTGTCTCAGGTGTCGTATACTTGCAAGTGGAAGGGTTTGTGTACCTTGATTGTATAACACGTTGATTTACCTGACCTAACCGTTTTGTTCAGTGCGGAAGCTCGCCTAGAGATTTCCTCTATCTTATATACGCGTTTCGCATGGTCAGATGATTTAGGTGACTATGGACCACCGGATGGTCTGGTACATGGGGTATCCGAACCATCCGCCGTTAATTCTCATATTGTAATCACGCGTGCGGCATATACTTGTCCATGTCCTCACGGAATCTTACTAAGCGCCTTGCAGGTATCCGGGGTGACCATACAGTTGCTGGCCCTCAAAACGCTTTTGCTGAATGTCATGAGTTGGTTAACCCGGAAGGGCCGATGAGAAATAGACATTCAATAGAAGCAGAAGCTACTGAGCGTGATGCTCTGATTCCGCCGTGAGCTTCCTCTTCGACTAACGGAAAGCCGAGTTCCTGAAAGTTTGAATTCCCTAGTAACAACTTTCGGATAGTCATTACATGTGCGCCATGTGTTTGCCAATGCATTCGTGGAATTATACGAGATATCTCGCAGGTATACGGGGTGACCAATTAACCTTCGGTCTCGAACAGGTTCCGAGCGAATGTTATATATTAGTCCAGTCCGGCGTTACAAAACAGAGGACGAAGAACAGACCCATAGTGGCAGCGGAGGCGACAGAGTGGGACGACCTCATTCTACTGTGAGATTTCTCTTAGCTTTGCTCACAGGTCGACATTTAAAATGTCCAGCCCATCTGAATTGTCTGCCACACTTTGCTTCTCAGTCTGTACATCTGTGTTTGTTTCGAAGATGGCAAAGGAAGAAACACTACACACTATGGAGCTCACCATGGAAAAGCTGCTCGACGAAGAATGTACGTGATCACCCTGCGTGTGCTTTTGTTAGGTTTCACACGTATGCAGTGATTATCTTCCATTCGAAAAGTGATGATGACGATGCGTCATCTTGTCCTTCACTCCTTGTCACGACGGAGCGGAGAAATATGAGCGACCTGGATGATTCTGTAAGTGTTTGTTATACCTCGACTCTGATTTCTGATTCTTGCCTCGCTTTGTTTGATTGTTCCGCCACTGATGCACACCTTTTGCATTTTTCATCTTGCGCTGTATGTGCTCTTCCTATCTATTAACCATAAGAACTAACGATCCGCCTTTCTGCCAAACAGCACATCTTAGCTATTTCATACGACTCCCACAGTGAGTGGTCGAGCCCGTTGCTCACCCTATCGATTCTTGGCAAAATATGCTGAACATGTACAGAATTTCAGATCTCGTGAGGAGTTCCTCCTCCTTGCCAAGGGTGCTGAAGAAGACGGGCGCTGGGAAGGCAAGGTGTCTCTCTGATTGAATGTCCTTGGGTATTCATAGACTTTTCTAGACGTCGTCAGTCACATGAAGGATATGGCATGTATGGACCAGGAGCTCACACCAGAGGAACGTGATCTCCTCTTTTCCGGTTACAAAAATCTTATCGCTATTCTTTGTGAATCATGGAATATCGTATCGTCAGCAGAACAAGGCGAGGAGTCAAATGGTGACCCAGATAGTCCAGCCATAGGCGGTCATGATAAACAGAAGCTCGAACGTGACATCGTCGATCGTTGTGGGGAAGTTCTTGGTATCCTTGAGAGGCACCTCATCCGCTCTGCTACGTCAATGGAATCGATCGTTTTCTACGGCCAAATGTGAGTCTTCTCACTGCCTTGAAGGGCCTGCTTGACAACCTGCGTGACAGGATCGGTGATTATCACCGCTGTTCATCTGACTTTGAAGTCGACGACAAACGCAAGGAGAGCATTGCGAAATCTTTGGCAGCTTACGAGGGTGCCTCGAGCATCGCTGTTTCTGAACTTCGGGTAACGCATCCGACCCGTCTCCGTCTCGCTTTAAATCATTCCCTATTCCACTACGAGGTTCTGCACAGTCATGGCCAGGCGGTGCGCGTGGCGCAGACGGCGCTGGATGATGCTCACACAGGATTAGACGAACTCTCCGAAAAGGAGCATAATAATTCGATGCTCGTCGTTCAACTGCTACGTGATAACATCGCTCGCTGGACATCGAACGACGAAGGAAGTACGTTTTATATCTATGGTTAATAGGTCTGGTCGGTTGACAGCTCCGATAGAACTGGAGGATGAGCAAGATGAGGCCGAGAAACCGGATGTCATTAGGGACGGGCTGAGGAAGATCGATGATGATCTGAACGTTCAGGCTGTTGACCTCGTACACGAGAGAAAGCCATTCCAGCAGGGTAGTCGAGTTGAGCACGACGACCAACCTCCGGACGTCGATCAGCCACCTCAAGTCGATCATCGTCCGCGCGTCGTCCAGCAGATGCCCCCTGACCTCCAGATGAAAACGGAGCGTTTGATTGCGCAAGATGATCTGCGTTCAGATGTTGATCCCCCCTCACCCGGCGTCCAGGAGCAGACAGGATTAGAAGACGTCGAACACCAGCCAGAGCTGGCAGATTTGCTCCGGGACAGCGCGGTTGGTCTTCTATCCAACTTAACGTCATCTACTTATGGAGCATATGCCATAGGATCCTCATGCCGATGCGGAATTACCATCAAAAATGGCAGAGAAAGTTGATAGCAGAGTAATTCCGCCAACTACGACTCCCACGGCTGCACAACGTAATAACAATGACCCATTATTCGACCTGCCATTATTTCCCGGAGTGCATATCACCACCACAACCACAACCTTTGGAGAAGAGAGTCCATTCAATCCTTCTGGAAGGAAAGCAGCTCGCGGGGGTATCACAGACGGAGCCCTATTTGAACCCGGGGAGATTGAGGGTCTATTCCATCGCATTGCCGCCGAGTGGGAAGCAGTTCGGGAGGGTGGCCTAGACAGAGATCCACTGGGGCTTGATGCGAGCGACCACCTGCGGGCTGACACGCCATCCGACAAAGTACTTGCAAGCGTGGCTGAGGAAGAGGAACTGGATCACGGCCGACCTGCTCATGCGCGCTATTCGTTTGATGGATCTGGAGTGGGTGAAATCCCACTGACGGCTGGGATGGAGATCGAAGTGCTCGACGACAGGAATAATGCGTATGTCGTGATTTTCCGAATGGATTTAATCAGCACGTTGACGACCCTCCTCAGATGGTGGTACGTGAGGGATCCAAAGACTGGACAAGAAGGTGTTGCCCCGGCATCGTATCTGTATTGATTTATTTGTCGTTGTCATCGTTTTCTCGGACGAGATGCATACCCGTGATTCAACGAGATCGGGCTTTGTGCGGTCGCATGTTGGAAACCAGAGTCGGACACGAACTGGCAGCAAGGGTCACAGACATGCAAGCACCGTTCACTATTGTTATATAAAAGTGACATGATGTCCTATATAAGATCCCCCCCGCAACGTTAGCTTCCAGACACTCGGGCGTGGAACTACCTCGCGAGTCGCGACGCTCTACCCTGTTCCTTGCATCGGCGACCTCGTTACCCTGAATATGCTCAAATCACCCTTGCGGCGGAGGAATACTGAACTATTGTGAGACGTTAGAGGAAAGCCTGCTGTTTCAATTTTTCAAGTATTGCATCATGCTCATCCAGTAACTCAAGTCGATCAGTGCACACTCATCAATCAATAACTTCCTAGTGAGAAGACCAGTGAACCTGGGTTTGAGACGAAGGGCTTTTGACCTCGTGAGTCACGGTGAAGCTAAGGAACTGCCAAGAAAGGCCCAAGAGGACGGTAAAAATGTAGGGCTCGTGGAATTTTGCTCGTGGCACGCGCTCAATACGATTCCCGTATTCACAATTTGGAATGCAAGTCCTAGGCAAAAGCCACCTGCGATGGTTGCCGTCTTCAGTTTCCTCAAGACAGTATCCGGTGAGCTGATAGACAGTTGCTCAAAAACTCACAGCATCAATCGACAGCAGGGACAACCTGACACCATCTAACAACCATCCGTTTTCGAAAGGGCACGGTAGAGCTAATAGCAGGGGATAGGCCACGGTAAACGGAGCAGGCCGGACTCACTGGTAAGAGGAAAGGGTCTAATGCGGATGGAGAAAAGTCGGGTGGGCTGTAAGGTGACTGATCGTCGTGGCTCACTCTTCACACTATCACCTATGATGCAGTATATCCAACGCATGTCTTCTACGTCATCGTTCGCGACGCAATTTCCTTGGTCTTCGGCGATTAGGGTCCCTCACACGAGTCGTCGTCGAGCCCGGTTACCTTGCGTGTTCGTGCTCCACAGCAGGGACTTTCCCTTGAGCACAGGACCCGTTACAAGTTGGAAAATGTCGGGTTCACGTACCTTTGGCGCATCCTACCGCCATGGGAGGCGAGAAAATCAATGGGTCCGCTTCTAAACTGGGTTGTTGACCGTAGCATCGCCATAGCGACGAAATTACTCACGCACGGACCACTTTTCGCATTGGGAAAAGACAAGTCGATTTCCTCTTCATCGCTGTCTCTGACGTTTATCCTGACGTCAGCGTATGTCCGTGCAGTTCCTCGCACGTCGTGCTCATTTCATGGCAATTCTGTGCATGCGGGGTCCCATTGTGTTTCCCCTAACCATGCTTTGTTCGCCTGCGTGCATTCCGCACCACAGCCAAACTACAACATCCGTACGCATGCTCACATGATCGCCGTGGCCACTCCCGCCAACCACCGACGTATACGCGGCGGCAATGACACGACCTGTGCTACTCTGGAACTCACCTTGCCGTTCAAGCATTCAACCATGACGCCTAATCCTGACATCTGAGCAATGTAGCGATACATTAGCACAGGATTTGGCGTAATGGCCCCTCTACCATCCAGTGCAGAATCCGAGCGGAAACGCTCCAACCTTTCACGGGCGATCCGCTTATCTCCATAAACATGTCT
>JBBPKI010001353.1:0-12990 GCA_038089155.1 Nevesoporus exiguus
GGATGCCGAATCCGCGTTGGAAAAGTGTAACGGAATGAAGGTCGTGGCTGGTATGGCGAATGATATTGTATCCGACAAGCAGAAAAGAAAGAAGCAGCGTCGCGTGGCAAAGAAGTGTCAAAACATCGAATCTGAAGACGATGAAGAAAAGGAGACGGTAGATGAGTCGGAACGAACTAGGAGTGGGGGAAAGGAGCGGGCAATCGCGGTCGACTGGGCACTCAGCAAGGAGAGATGGGTGGAGCAGAAAGAAAGACTCGAAGACGCGGAGAACGACGTTGAGATGGATGGCACAAGCGCTGGTGAATATAGTGAAGCCGACACTGAGTGCGAGCAACTAGGAATTCATGAAGAAGGTTCAGGAGACGAAGGGGGCAGGGATGACGGCGAGGAGAGTGAACCTGAGCTTGACAAAGACGACGAATCGCCAAAAAGACCACAGCTACCCCATACTGATACCGGAAGCACGATCTTTATTCGCAACATTCCATTTACTGCTACAGAGGATGAAATACGAACATTGTATGTTTCTCTTTCATCCTTCCATTCCGTACTCTGTGTTCTTAAATTACCGCAGGTTCCGCGCCTTCGGCCCACTCCGATACGCCCGCCTTACAATCGATCCCGAAACTGAGCATCCCAGGGGGACCGGATTCGCGTGCTTCTGGAACAAGAAAGACGCCGACAAAGTCATTCAGCAGAGCGAAATTTTACGTGCAGAGACTGTGGGTACCCACCCAGAGGTGAGTATGCATCTATAGGCGTCGTATACAAACCTAGTGATAGCGTTATAGGCTTCTACAAACCCTTTTTCTCTCCCTTCTCTCCTCACCCCCGACCCATCAGCCAGCGTTGCGAAGAACCTGGTACTGCATGGTCGGATACTTGATGTTGTCCGCGCAGTCACGAGGGAACAAGCCGCAAAACTTAAAGAGGACGGCGAAAAGAGTCGAGAAAAGGCCGACAAACGGAATCTTTACTTGCTGCGCGAAGGAGGTAAGTTGTTTCCCTTCCCGCCGCACTGAGCTTGACTAGAGACATTCTAGTGATTCTACCCAACAGTCCCGCCGCCGGGACAATCCCTCAGGTCGAGCTCGAGAAGCGCACGAATTCATTTAATGCACGCCGAACCATGCTCCGCAGTAATCCCTCTCTTTATGTTTCCAAGACGCGGCTCAGCATACGTCAAGTGCCGCTATTCGTTACAGAGCGTGTTCTCAAACGCCTCGCGATATATAGCGTTCGGCAGTTCAACGGAGAAGTCAACAAGGGTCTCCGGGAGGGTCTTAGTCCCGATGAACTCGCCGACCCTGTTGAGGTCGACGACCAAGACGGTGAGGATACCATCAAAACTGAGCATGGCGACAAATCAAAGAAGCTGAAGGCCAAGAGAGAACGACCTACCGGCGTCAAGCAGGCGAAGATCGTACGCCAATCAGATCGTATCGACCCAGTCACTGGGAAAGGCCGCAGCCGCGGCTACGGTTTCATTGAGATGGACGCGCATGCCGACGCGCTACGCGTACTACGATGGGCCAATAATAATGCGGATATTGGTGTACTTTTCGATAAATGGTGGAAGGAGGAGCTCACTGAGCTTGTAAAGCGAGAGAAGGCGAAAGAGAGCCCGGACGAGACTAGAATAAAACGCATGGTCGATGAAATCAATAACCCGTCCAAGCCTGCCAAGGGAACGCTCATTGTGGAATTTTCTATGGAAAACATCCAGGTTGTTCAGCGTCGAATAGCACAGAAGGGGAAGCTGGTGAGTCATCCACTTTCCGAAGAACGGGCTGAGTGGAGTTGCTGATCATATTCTATAGCTCCGATTGCGTCATACTCGGAAGCCTGCTCCAACCACGGAAGAGCCGCCGTCCAAGAAACGCCGTGTATCGCCGGGTCAAACTAAACGGGCTAAGACCAGTGGAACCACCAAGATCACCAGGGTCCAGGTAGAGGCTCTGAAAGCCGGGAAGATCGTTGGGTCCCTAATTGGGCGCAAAAGGCGGACGCGAAAGGCTGGTAAGAGCGCTGGGTAGTACTTCGCGCTTTCGTCTTGCCCCTTAGTTCGTCTACTGTGCAACGTGGCATGCTGGAAAGACTCCAGCCCCAAAGTACCCATTGACGACCATCAACATGTATACCTCGTATGTTAGGGCACGCGGTTCATTTTCCGCAATTCGCCGCGTCTCGGAACAGGCTTACAGGTGGCAAGCGGATTCGGAAACACAGTAGATAAAACTCGTATCTTCAGTGCATAGTGTTCCTGTTCCATGGCATTCTGCCCGCAGAAATGGCGTCTCTGAGAGTGTGGCTGATCACAGGTACGTCTGCTCATCGAACCACCGTCCCTGCGGCGTTCCGACGGCTCCATAGGTGCTTCGTCTGGTTTCGGACGACGGCTAGCGAGCATTGTATCAGCGCGCGGTGATCGAGTCATTGCAACGGCCAGATCATTGTCCAATATTACCCACTTTCTCGAGGATTCAAGATTAAACGTCCACTGCGCAGAGCTTGATATCTCCTCTGGAACAGAACAAGTGAGGAAGCGGGTCAATACTATCATTCGGGAGTCTGGCTGGGGCACCGTGGACGTGCTCGTAAATAACGCGGGATTCTCGACCCCGGCATTTGTCGAGGAAGGCGGGTACGTCTCTAAATGAACTGTGTTCGCCGGTGTATTGCGGACTCGCGCGTATCGCACAGCACGGAATTGCTCCAGTGTCAGTATCAGACAAATGTGTTTGGGACACTTGACGTCACCACGGCGGCCCTGCCTTATATGCGAAAACGTGAGTCTTGGCATGATCAAGCATTATAACTTCTCGATGTAGGTGGCACTTCGTGACAGAGCAAAGTGGAACGGTCGTCGTGATGGGCAGTCGAAGCGGATGGAAACCGGAAATTCAGGTACGATATCCCACATCCCTTGATCCGTTTACAGTTGAGTGTGATCGCCCAATAGGGAATGGGTACGTAGCGCTGAAGCGGCCAGATGCAAGTCCGCCATCGCTAACCCTCTGCCTTAGCTTTCTACTCGTCATCCAAGGCTGCGATTCATGGTGCGTCCGTCGGCGCTTGAGCGAGAACGGCTTGCTTATATGTTCTGGTCGCCAGCCATCGCAGAGAACATGGCTGTAGAGCTTGCGCCCTTTGGTATCCGTGTGCTCATCGTTGAGCCGGGCTCATTTCGCACGGAAGGGATCTACCGTCAGAGCTTCGGCCAGTTGACTCAGAATCTGATTTCCGATTACGATGACAAGAGAGGGGCGGCCGACGGAGTGTACAGAGCACCTGCCGGGAAACAGCGTGGGGATCCTATCAAAGCAATGAGCGCACTGGTCGAGGTAGTTTGCGGGGAGGGTCGTGCACAAGGCAAGCCATGGCCATTGTATCTCGTGCTCGGTAAGGATGCAGAGCGAGACGTGAGGAAGAAGTGCGCGAGGATGATCAACCACCTCGATGAATGGCGCGATGTAGTCAGGGATGTAGAGCTAGATGACGTAGATTAGTTCTAGTCTCGAATCCATGAATTGAGAAACACGAGGTCAGACGAGCAGAGCGCGAAATCCCGATCAACATATAGTAAAGTTAGTGCTCGGGAGGACGAGGTTGACCAACCACAGAACCGACGGCATAGCTTGAAGTACGACATAGCAGTTTCTCTACATAATTCAGCAGTGGCAAATCTAAGACAAAAGAAGCAACCGCTCACATCCCTTGCCAAAAACCGTCCACCCGAACTTACCACGAGGGCATCCCCCCCCAACGTCTATGTACAAAGCTAGAGTGTTTGCCATATAGTACGCCATAGGCCCGCCAGTGCAAGAATAGTTCCAATCCAACATCCTCTGACCGGGCCTGTCCAGGGCAGCTATCCATATTGTGATCAAGACGACCATCGCGGTACTGAATGTCACACAGAAGGTGTCAGATATACGGCGCTGTCTTCTGCAGGAGAAAAATACGCATAGCGGAGGACCAGTTCAATGCCCGGTAATGGATCCGCCAAGTTAGTGAGACCACACGGCAAGTGCCTGAAGCAACACAGTCGAGTGGAGTTGTGGTTACCGAAGCACTTCAAAGAGTCCGAGAACAAGGAAAGGAGATTATCGTCGGAAAATTTCAACACGATTGTCTTGTGCAGAGCAGCCTGGGTGGGGTTAAGTAAGTATGGTCCCTTGAGCTTGCTGGCATTTCCTGACAGGCTGGTCCGGAACCACCCGCGCTCGCGGTTCCTGGGCCGATGGACTCCACTACCCAGCTTATTAATAAAACGTATGATGTGACTCACGCGCTCTCCGGGATCTTGTTTTCGCAAATGACTTCCTCTCGCGGTGCCTTCCGACTGTAAATGACGTGCCGACTCTCCATCACAGCTTGTGGTCGTCCTATCGGCATGATCGCCTCAGTACTAGTACCGGGTCTATACCCGTTCAACCGCGCGTCACACCACGGTACCCAGTTCCTCGTCTAGTGTTGCTGAGGTTCCATGGCAAAAACACCTGGTGCATGCACCCATCATGCCCTCATACCTAATGGTTGTCAGAGTGTACAGAGAATACAATAAAATGGAGGTGCCATGATGTTTGAGTTGATATGGTTATGGAAAATCATGTTGAATGGTTCCGCCGAATCCTACAGCACAATTGATGGTGAAGCAGTGGCGTAAGGTTTGTCGGTGACTTACTAAGTACCCCCATTAAACGTTTAAACCGCCAAATTATGCATTGGCAGCTGACTGGTAGACGGCCGCCATGGATAATCTAGGCTCACGTGACACGCACGTTGGACATCCTCATCAGCATTCCCTGATCCTAGGAAGGGTACACATGGCAGCGACTCAAGATGAACTACCGCTCTACCCGTATCCAGATGCCCCGTGACCCCTGTATCTCCTTGTCCGGAAAAGAACGCTATCACTGATAGCGGTGGTTTCGTCGATTCCTTTTGCTATGCATTTCCTTCCGCAACACGCAAGATCAGCATCTACTATGACGATACATACTAAAACTGATCGGCATCACGTTTTTAGATCCAATATACGAAATCCTGACAACGCACCATCATTAGTACGTATACACGCGAGAGCGCGATCTCCGCTTGACTCTCTACCCCAAGGGATATCAAATATGCGATGCCCGTAAGCGTACATGACAGGACAGACCCGACAAGGAGCCTGAAAACACTGAAATATGGGGCTGCATGTTATTCTCCGAGGTGTTTTTTCACTGTCCTTGCATGGCACAAAAATCGCCAACAAATCATGGATGTTAAAGTTGCGTGAAAGAAGACCAAGACCGACTAATACGCTAGGCCGAGTTTGACAGCATTCCCACTGAAAAAATGATGCCAGCGGTGCTAAAGGCGCAAATGACCAGAATCACGAAGATTGGTTTAGAGCGACAACAAAATGAGTATGTACCAGGAAGAGCGGGGAGTCGCAACTCACGGAGAGATGCTAACCGCAGGGTAGATAGTAAAACGATAACACGAACGCTGTCCCACACGATCCAACAACGATACATTTGGAACGACGTGTTATGTCCTCATTTTCTTTATTCGCTAATCTGGTCTTACCATCAAACCATCAGTCATCGAGGGTCGCCACGGCTCCCAAATCAACATATGGGTCCAGTGCACGCACCCTCTTGCCTGCGACTAACTCTCCGTTTTGACCGTACAACTATTCTTCGCCAATCACGGCATCGACGACCTCCCAGATGGTGACCAAGAAGAACATCGCACTACTGAAACCCGCGTAGAACACATCGAATTTCCGAGGCGCTCTGCGGCGAGCCAGGAGGACATGCACGGCCTTGAAATAGAAGCACAGTTCAATACCCGGAAACGGACCGGTGGGACCGTATGACAAGTGTGCAAGAAAACTCATCATACAAGATGTCTTGCAAGTTGATTACCACATAGAACGACTGTTTGGAGAGCGCTGCAATCACGCCGGACAAAGGTCACCACATGGTCTAAGCCACCAACATCTCAGAAAAAATAGGGACCTTGGGCATTTGTACTTCTCAACGAAGCTCTGGATCATGCGAATGTGATGGGCGGGTGATAGCGCTGACTGCCGCAATCGAGATACGTAGGCCTCTCGAAGAAGATAATTGTGTAGTACGACCTTCTGTAATGAACTATCTTTCGAGTGAGGTAGTAGCGCCGTTCCACTTGCTACCCCTTGCAAATCCAGGAGCGTCGCTTGTCTGGGTTAATTGACAACAGAAGCACTTGCCGAGAGCCGTACAGTGGCAGCATCAAGGCTCCTATTCATATGTATGTTCTTGCAAACCTGAAACACAAACATGTAGCAATCAGTATACAGACACGTGTGGCAATAGGAATGATGCGTTGCCAGAGCACGTATTCGAGGTGTCCTGGACGTGTCAACGAGACTTGTCAGTTTCACATTGAGCGTGGATTTAGATTTTATCGGGGGCAGTGTTTGAAAGCAGGAACCCATCAATAGCGGGCGCACTTGATAGGTCCGACACTCAGCGAAACTCTCCAAGTCCGAGAGAAATTTGTTTGCTCGGCTCACTGCCCGGTTCATCATATGGAAAGTAGTATCAACGCCGAGCTCTTGAGATTTCCAACCGGCACTGTAGCACGAGTGCAGGCAGTCAACGACGTGCTGCGACTCGGACGTTCGGCGTAGTATCACCCGGAGGCGAGACCAGGTTTCAAAAGCGTAGACGTAGACGTGTCATTCGAAATCCCACGAACGTCATGAGGCGACTGGTGGTTGATGGTTAGTCGTGCCACCGGCGCTCCCCTACTCAGGTCATCCGAGGAAGATAGTACTAAGAGACTCAGTTCGATCCCCGGAGACAACCCGTAATCACCGCACAACACACGCACAGCCGGTTTCCGAACTCGGTCCCTACGCTGTACGGAAGTAGTACGGAGGGAGGTAACGATGTCGCCAGGGCTGGATCGTGAACGCGGCTAGGCGAGAAAATATTGACGGAGATATCGCCACATGTCAATATCACTGCAGTCGACGTCGGCGCGTGCAGAATTCCCGAAGCCCCCACTTGAAAGACCTTAGTTTAAACGGAACTGACCCTACTCTCTGGAACAGTCTGGACTCTGGACAGAATGCCAAGATCAATATATCATATTGCTTCTGTTGGGAGGGCCTCTAAAGTACTTGCAAGACATATTTCCCCTGGGCTACTGGGATGTCATCCAACTCAACCATCCCGAATGCCACATTACCTGAGAATGCGCTTTACATTGGAATGGTTCTGGAACTCATACTATACGGTGAGTCTTGCTGCGCCCGTACCGTGTGGTCTCACTGGTCCTTCGCTAGGCGTCGTGCTAGTTCTCTACTTCAAGACCATGCGAGTCTTCCTGGCTCGCAGAGGAGAACCTCGTAGCTGCGATGCGTTTTATGCAGTGTTCAGCACTGTGATGCTCATCTTGGTCACGATTTGGGTATCTGCTGATGTGACGTTCGGTCAAAAAATGTGGTTACTGCACCGTAACTATCCCGGTGGTCCATCAGCTTACGCGTTGGCACATATGCCAAGTGTATACCTGGATTTCTCGACGGCCGCGGTCTTCATCCTTCAGCAAATGACAGATGCCCTCATGGTAAGACAGAGTAGACCAGTGTGTTCAGCGGATGTTTGGAAGCTTACCCGTGTCGTGGCAGATGCACCGTTGTCGGACTATGTGGGACAGCCGCTGTGCTATCATTATACCCTTGATCTTGTGGTTCGCAACGCTCCGTGAGTATTGTTGCTTCACTCCGCGCGGTGCTCGTTCCGAACCCGTCCCTGCCAAATCAGCTTTAGGGATCATGCTTACCTGGTCCGCCTGTACCCCCGGTTCCAATTTTTTCACTGGCCTTACTGCCGAGCTTGGGCTAGCGCACTACTCGGTTTCAGTCTCCCTGAACGCGATCCTGACGTGCATGATCTGCTATCGATTAGTATGTTATGCGAAGACCGTGAAGGAACATCTTGGCAATCAATACGCGTCGCCATATTTTACCATAATCATGCTCTTCATCGAGTCCGTACTACCGTACACGGTTTCTGGCATCGCATTTCTAGTGTCGTACGGAGTGGGGAGTTCGATGGGTATCGCGTTCTCTCGTGTATACGTACTAATGATGGTACGTCGTTGGAGTCCTGCTTCGAGGATGTGTGGGCCGTGCTGACCGATTTGTAGTGTGTATCGCCGCAAACGTTGATCTTGCGCATGGCCGAGGGAAAGGCGTGGCAGAGAGTGTCGGTCAGGACACAACTGTCAACGCTGATTTTCTTACCGGACCGCGGAACTACGTCAGACTCAGAGCGTTGGGATAATACGGTGGTCAGGCGAGCCCCAGACTGCTAGTACATAGCAGTACTTAGTACGACATCCGCTTTTTCACCCCAGTCTACATTACCGCATTTAGGCAGCGCGCTCGGCAATATCTGCCATTAACTTCCAACGCTAAGCTCACTTGCTACATCTCCGCAGGCGTGCGCTCCCCGTCTGCGTCACTGCGACGAGGACAACGAGGATGACGAGAACGCATCTACGGCCTCTACGACGTACGTGCACTCTCGCTATCGAGTTCCAGCCCTTTGAACAGTCGCCGGCCGGGTCGTGGTAACGTGTGGTTCAGGTTCGCCCTTTCTGCGTGATAATTGGCCATGGAAAACCGAGTCTTTGTCTTATCGCGTTCAGCCCACCTTGCGTCGCTTTTTTCCCACCCTCTGGTTCTTTGATTGTCAATGAAGTTGGCTAGACGGACGGACGTCTGTGCCATCCTTTCTCCGTGTACTTCTGCTCGGAAGGATATTGCAGAGTGATGATTGACTCCCGCGTCTGTCTTTTTTCCCCCTCCCCCTCACTCCTTCGCATACTTCTCCGGCCGCCCCTGTTTATTGAAAACTGCGCAATGGACTGTGACAGCACCGTGGATACCTCTGAGCTTCGTCTGTCACTTTGTCCCATATACTAATTGGCGACTGACAGGCTTTGGATTCTTGACGTTCCCGCTCATTAGCATCCGATGCCATCTCGACGATCGTTGACTTTGCCATTTGTCTCTATCCTATCATCTCGCATAACCCTGCACCAAGCAGAAAGTGGCCGTTCGAGTGTGGCCGTTCTCAGGAGGCTTTGGGTGGAAGGCGGTACCAGAGGCATCAAGCACGAGACAAGTGGATTATTCTACGCTCCCAAATGATCAGACGCAGCCTAATCAACCTAGAGTACTTCCCCCGGGCACAAACTGAAACGCACCAAGCTATCCTGGGACGCGTTCTTCATTTTTACCAAAGTTGTGGCCAATATCCCTGCGCCACCACCAAGGCAAAATACCCTCCCTCCCGCTCAGGTTTGCCAAAGAGACTCGGCATACCGTACGCAGGTGCCCAGTCGCAGTGACCGAATACTGCTGTCTGCACCTCTACCAGCGGAGCTGCCTACTCATGCTGGCTCCGTGTACCATACAGTCAGCTATTTTTTGGAGCGAAGTACCAACGGTCTTGCTCATTTGTGACGGCAGGTACGCACACTATGCATGCACACCTCCCGTGCTACCCGAACCCGACCTCGTACCGCTTTCTCCCACCGTCCCGTCCTTAGATCACTTCATCCGCCACTTATCATGTTTCGATAGTAAACAGGCGAAAATGGGTGCGTGATTGGATGGGTCGCGGGTGCGTGAATACGGGGTTGGAAGATATCAGCAATGAAGAGAACAATGGGGTTTGTCGTCACCTTTATCCTTTGTTCTGAGGAATTGTCTCATTCGCACAGTCCGCGTGGAGTTCGAGGCAGTGGAACACGTGTTTGGGTACTATTCACCACGGCCGGGAGCGACGACACCCTAGCGCTTTCATAAACCCCCACGTTGAATGAGGTTCGATGAGCTAGCGTAGAGTCAGGAGGTGAATGCATCTTCTATCGCCATGCAGAGTAGAGAGGTAATCATGCCTGCAAGTTTGACAGGGGCACTCGTAAGCCTTTCCGCTAAGCCTCGGCGGGTCTGGTCGATTGACATCAGTTCAAAAGGTACCTAATTTGCTCTAACGGCCTGTTGGACGAAAGAAATGATGTGGTTGCTAGTCAAACAATTGCATTCGCGGGCAGAGTCTCTTATTACTAAGGTTGGGCATGGGGATGGGTCTGCGACCAGCTTCATCGACGAAGGGATCGTTCTGGATCGTGAGGCGCTGGACTGTTGCACACCTGGCCACCACATGCGATTCTCTTGTTTAGCTCTACTCGCCAGTCATCTCTCCACACACTACGACATACTTGGGGCCATGCAGGACCTCAACAAGATCATCGTCCTCAACCGAGATACTCCAACTTCGCCCGCAAGGACACCCCGATCGCTCAGGGTCATCGGGCAACCTTGCCACTCGTCTCACCACTCGCTACTTACGTCTTGGGGACATAAAGGATCTCGACGGGGCCATTGACCTTGGCCGAGAAGCGCTTCAGCTTCCCGCCATCATCCATCTAACTCGATGAGCAACGTTGTGTGTTACCTCTATATTATGTTCTGATGGTTGCCATAGTCTGGTAACCAGGAGGAGCCATTCTCCCTCTACGCCCAGCCGGCAGATGTGGCCCACATGGTGTTCTCGGATGATCTGTCTGCTCTTCGAGGCTGGATCCATGCGGCCGAAATTTTCAAGCATTCTTCGACACTCCTAGTATATGAGACATCCCTTCGATTGCTCATTCAATGTCTGTTCATTCTTTCCTCCTTACCTCAGCATCTCACCATCCTAAAGAACCACACATCATCACTCGCAGTGGATGCGTTCTCAGCCTGTCTTCGTAATCGTACCACGGAATGTGCAGTCAAACTCCTAGAGCAAGGCCGGGTGGTGTTTTGGAACCAACTCACTCGCCTTGGTTCTTCTCTTGATGACGTCATTGCATCCGGCCCAATTGGAAAAACGTTGGCCGACAAGTTCACCCATCTAGCTTCGCTTATTCGCGAGGCCCTCGATTCGCCCAGCGCAGATCAGCATGAGCAAGTGTAGTACCTCAACTTCGAAATGCAGAGTGTTGTGTCTGCCATCCGTGAGTTCCCTGGTCTCTCCCGTTTTCTTCTGCCCTCAGTCTTCTCGGATCTTCAATATGCGACCGGTGGAAGGCCAGTAATTGTCGTGAATGCCAGCCAACACAGGTGTGATGCACTCGTCGTCTTAGACGACTGAAATCTCGTTCATATTCCATTGCCAATCACAAAGGAAGATGTTCAACACCTACCTCCAAGACTCCGTACCTTCACTGCGCGCACAAAGTCGATGGACGTAGCGAGAAATCTTGGCCAGATCTTACGGGAACTTGGGACGATGTTGTCTTCCCCGTCGTTCATTTCCTTCGAACCACGTATCCGCTACACTCCCGCATCTGGTGGTACCCTACCACTGAGTTCTCTGACCTGCCCTTGCATGTTGCCGGTCCGTACAGAAGGGGTCAGCAAGATCTCGCAGACCCCCATGTCTTGTCTTATACCCCGACTTTGAGTGCACTCATTCATGCCAGGCTACCCCGCTCGCCAAAATCTGCGAGTAGCACGAGACACTTCATTGCCGTCGGTCAAGCGAATGCCACGGGGCAGAGCGAACTCCTCTCCAGTATCAAACTAGCCAATATTGGTCAGCATGTTGATGGGCTCGCCGGGTTCAATCAAATCGAGGGTAACGAACCCTGCATCCCGCGAGTTGCTGAAGAGCTCGGCAAAAAATCAATGGGTGTGCCCCTGTCATGGTCTCCCAAGTCGTCAGAAACCATTCAAGTCTGCGTTCGCCCTGTGCGATGGAGAGTTCACGATCGAGTGCATCATCAACTGCAAGTTTGAGGATCCTGAGTACCTTTCCGCGTGTCATACGACCGTCGGAGACGAGACGAGGTGATCCACCTCGCGTCGGCGATGCAGTTTGTTGGGTTCCATTCGGTCATAGGAACGATGTGAGCGGTGGATGATGGCGAGACGAACAGGATAACATCGACATTTTATAGGCATATGGTGGACGAGTCTGGTCGTCTGGACTATACCCGTGCGGCGTTTGCGTTGAGCAAGATTATGCGGTCGGTCAACGTACCACTCGATCAACGAGTACTTTACATACATCTTGGAGCCTAATTGATTATTTGTTTAGTACCCTCCAGTAGAGGGTTATCAGTTGTCGCTTGTATTCGCAACCTGCTAATTTATCCGTGATGAAATACTGCGTTAAATGTGATCAGCGCTTATTATTTAAGAAAACGAGAGCGGCCGCCAGTGACCAGAATACGAGGTCTCTCTGCAGAGATGGGAGGACTCATACGGAGCATCTCTTTCTTACTTCACTCAAGGTTATTTCTTCGGACTGTTTTACTTTCCATGGAACATCAAGACAGGGTGCGGCTCGTATACAAGGTCCCGTCTAGGTTCGACGTTTCGGGTCCAACTCTGTTGTGCTCAAGGACTGGTTCTGCCGATGTCTCATTACAATACAATTAGTCCGCCTTCACGAGTGTCGTCTGGTTGCAACGGCGCATTCCATCGAGAAGATTTTGTTCTCTCATCTTTGTGAGTGATGCAGGCGTCATCTGCCAAGCGCCTGGCCTTCACGGATTTGAATCCGGACTCGTGGCGTTTGATGCACCGACATCTAAAAGACGGTCAACGCACGCAGTAGGGGGTCTTCAGGTCGCTGAACCGTTCATTACAACTACAATATTCAAGTTTCCGCGAGCGTCTCACGCAAAATCTGGGTTGCAAAGAAGTGGGATGATTCGGCTTCTGGATTCGCATTGACGTTCGTACTACTTGTCCGATCGTGTTCACATCAGCGCGTGAAGCCTCGGACTGACTATCGTGCCATGGTCTCATGTCCATGTCAGGCAAAGGTAAGCCTGTATTGGTTTTTCGATTCACAGATGTTTCCCGCTAGGAAGTGGTTAGGTGCTGAGACGTGCAGGGCAGGAGGTAACAAGGTCACGTGACTGTATGAAGCGTCA
>JBBPKI010001354.1:0-12984 GCA_038089155.1 Nevesoporus exiguus
ACCATATATAATACTGTAATGCATCAGTCCTCTGAATGAGCTATTGGCAAGGATTCCCGTCATTGTTGCATCAAATGTCTGCAGGGATTACCGCCATTTCATGCACCATTCTGACAGGATAGCCTGATTGATTATACTAGCTATTCAGTAGTGGAGTATTTAAGATCAAAGGGTAGTGTATGGGACAGTGGTCGTCCCTTGCCATCGCCCCTCTCACGACTTCTGCCCGACTCGCTGCCGCGTCACCTACGTCTTATTAATTCAGACTCCACCCATACGCTACAATCGTTCCTCCCAGTCACAACGATGATTCCGACAAAGCGGAAGAGGAGCTCAGGGTCATCTAGAGTCGAACTTGACCAGATAGTCCAAGAAATAAAGCGTTTGGTTGCCAAATGGCAGGAGGAGTCAACAGAGGAAGTGGACGATGAAGAATGTTCCGAAGTTGATCAGCTCAGATGTGTTCTTGGTATGTTGACGACAAATATTGACAGTCCCGAGGTATGTGTCTGTCCGACCTGTATGAAGCCACGAGTTCAAACGTCGTCGAACTTAGATCTCTAGCATGATCGACGAACATCTGAGAAAATTGAATATATCCATGTCTGGCCAAATGATGTTGAAGCACGATTCTGAATTGCGCGCAATGGAGACAGATTCCGTTGCAGAAGGTGAAGACTGGTCTGCCGATGGATTGTATCGCCACCTTTGTTTGCTGGAACGCCTTGTTCCATGTGTGGTGAGTACACTCAATGTCGAATATGGGGAACCTCTTCTCAAAGTCCGTTGGCCAGAACGAGGCTGCGGCCCGTTTGTGGATAAATGCTTTCCTATTCCGTGCTACCTTCATGTTGCCCGACAGTTCGAAAATTGTTCTCAACATTGAGCAGAATCTTCTGCCTGTTTCCGCAAACACAACTGGCCTTAACCTTCTGACTTGTTTTGCCAACTTCACTGTGATCTCAACCACGAAGGAACGTGCCTGTGAGGGCCAAGTTTCCATCTGCACAAGTTCCTTTCTCATTCTTTCTTCTTGGCAGGGATCTTCTTGAAACGTCTCACTCAGCTCGAGGACTTGCCAGCACAAGACCATGCCCTTTTTGTTACGGAAGCTAAGGGACCGGATCAGAGGCTTGCAAGCCATGTCTCGCAAGCCATCTGCGAGATGTATGTGTGTGCGAAGGATCTAGGGTGAGTCAATTTGAGGGTTTAGATCCGTTCTGAAGATTCTCGCAGGAAAACCGTCCTCCGTGGAGCGTTGACCAACGGACGTGAATGGATGTTCTTTGTCCTTACACTCAACGAAGATGGCAACGGTGCCAAATATATCGAATCCGATATAGTCAAGCTCATAGAAAGGAACAATGAGGTTTCCCGCGAGGGTTCCTCTCTAATTGCTGCGATCATCGCATATTGGGTATGTTTTGTAGTTAAATGCGACTATGCCGTTGCAGATTGCTTATACTCGGTCTCGTTGGATTCAGATCCAGCATAGTCACGAAGAGATTAGAAGTGATGATTACTTTGTGGTGGAAAACGATAAGGCAGGTGACAGATACAGAGGGGAAGCAAACTGAAACAGTCGGTCAATCGCGCACAATCTTTTTCCGCCGCACGCGAAAGCCTTCACGTAGTGATGATTTCGCTCGTAAGCACTGTGCCTGTACGATTGCGTGATGCACGCTCACGATTCCAAAAGATATTCGGCAAAAAGTTTGACGGTCTTGAAACCGATATATAACACCTCGATCTGGACTTGCTACGGGGCGTACTCTGGAGCGCTTCTAATCCTCAACATGGTAGCCATCCAAACGAGCGATGCGATTCTGTATGTAGTTGTTGACACGGCCTGTCTAGCAACATATTCGATTCGCGACCAAACGCAGAACAACGGTAAACTATAGTAGCCAGGAAAAAGTACTCCTCACGTTCCGTCGCGAAGATGTGGATCTGATGCATTGAACAGTGCACTTTCTCTCTTGGAATCAGTGACTAGGAGATAGTACTCACCTCAACCGGAATGATATCCCTGAAGAGTTGCGAGGTCGCAGCTTGCTGATCTCCAAAAAGTCCAGTTGATATGAAGTACGGTACTGTCTAACCCTGTTTCGTTCGACAATGCAGATCCAGCAATGATCGATAAGTCTTCCGGTGCCAGACGTACGACCGTAGTGGTCCAATTCAAGCTGCCTTTGCACCTGCAGTCCACCCCATTGAATGAAGCGCCGCACACTAGACATACAGCGCGGCCCATTCGCTTTACCGTGCTCTGACTGTCCAGAAACAAGCGCCACACGCAGTGGACCAAAGATCCACACATTTGTGGGAAGCAACGCTTGGTGTGATTAGTAGATACGTATGTTAGTTTGTAGTAATCGCATTAACATGAGGACTCGGTCCATATAGTAACATAAACGTGGCAAGATCCCTGCAAACGATTCAAAACGTCCCAGCCAGATCAAGTAAAATGTTGGCCGAAATGCGCGACTCCCGT
Source organism: Nevesoporus exiguus (assembly GCA_038089155.1). NCBI lineage: Eukaryota > Fungi > Basidiomycota > Agaricomycetes > Boletales > Boletaceae > Nevesoporus > Nevesoporus exiguus. The sequence goes on from JBBPKI010001354.1 coordinate 2,495, forward strand.
ACGGTGCAAGAAAACGACGCCAAGAAGGAGCGCATGATTCGCTAATGATGAAAACGTGGGCAGTCCAATCTGACAACGCGAGCAACGACAGCCTCAAACGAGCGTCCAAAGCACGACCACGTTCGAGGGATTAAAGGATATCTAGAGTGCGTATCTTATCCAAGAGGTACTGCGGCGACACTTCATCGCGTATGCGAACGACGATCGGATTGTCCGTCGCAACCCGTTTGTATTCCCGTTGCGAGAGCGGTGCGAGCAGCAGTGCCCCAAAAGGCTGCTTGAGACGAGCGAACAACCGGAACGCGCGAGTGGTCTTATCCAGCGGCGAGGGAAGCTGCAAAGGCTGTACAACGGGTGGCATCGAAATTCGCGCTATATACCTGCCGGAGGCGGGGACGGGGACGGGGGCAGGGGGTTCGTTGTTGCGGTCCCGAGTGACGTGGAGCGACAATGACAAGGAATCCACGTCGGAGGCGATCATGTCTTCGTGCGGAAGGACGGGGTCGAAGAGGGAATGCAGCCATGGGTGCACGAGCACCAGGTTGGTCATGCCAGACAAGTCGTCTGACGTCCTGATTTCGACATCTCCAAGTGCAAACGCGGTGGCGCGGTAAACACGAACGGAAGGGTCGTCCCTATCGCCAAACGGTCCACTTACCGTCCTCAGTAAAAATACGAGGCACGGCAAGCTCAAGCGACGACTGACAAGGCGAGCCGTTGGAAGAAAGCCGAGACGATCGTATAGCTCCATAGCGGGGTCGTGCAGCGCCGAGGACATCTCCAGTTCAGAAACCAGTGTCTCCATCTCACCATCCGGGATGGAGGGCGGCAAGTGCGACAACAATGACTCGCGGTAAACGGTAATCTCTGCAGGAAAACAACTATTATAATCCGATGCCCTCCCTGTCCAGGCAAGGATTGTCACATCTCCAGAACGCGTGAGAACCTCCTGTAAGAGACGACCGAGGGCACGCCGTTGCCCTTCACCATACGTGACTGGGATAGAGACATCGAATATACCGAATAACGAGTAGGCAATGTCTTCTTGCTTCGTTGCACAGCGAGTTGAAGCGAGGCACAGTTTCTGCCGAACGTTCTCCGATCCAGGTCGTAATGAGAGCAGCTCCTTTGCATCAACTCCAGTTGCGAGTGCCATCTCTTGCATAATGACAGGAGATTCCTTGTGATTGAATATATTCTCTTGAGGCAGATAAGGCTTCCAGTCCTCGGTATAGAATCGAATCATTTTGGAAGCGAAGAACTCTTGGAGCGTCCAGGCGCGAGTATTCCATAGACTTTCCACCAGAGCCCCAAGCTCGGAATCAGAGAAAACTCCTTTGAGGTGGACAACGGTGAGGGAAGATTCGTGATACCATTGAAACATCGACGTGAGAGACTCCTGCAATGCTGAGCCATCCGCCTTGTCGATACAACAGATATCGCTCCAAGCCCAGCGAAAACCTGCTTCCCGAACTATTGTGCAGAACATCAGTAGCTTCACGAGCCCAGGTGATCCTGCAAGGTCGTGTATTGATTCGTGCAAGATATCGTGATAGAGAGGCTCGTTTCCTTCCCAGGTGTGGGAGAATGTAGCGTATCGGAAGAACTCTTGGACCACCTGATTGATAGCAGCGTTGTCAATCTGTAGTACCATCGATGAAACGAGCTGCTTGAATATTGAATCCCCTTCAAACACGCGTATCCGCGCTTGCTCGTCACAGATGTGACCATCCTTGGTGTCGATGAGGATGAGCGGGAAATCACGTTGGACTTGTTTGGCAGCACTGTGGATTGCCGCTATCGTATTTGATGGATTTACATAGTGGTTGTGTGATTCTGTAGGCGATAGAATCAGTTATAAGATGATCAGCGCAAGACGAATGGTATTTACCACGAAGAAGGCAATCGGGGGATTGTTCGAGTTTCAAAAGCATCTCGGTCAATGCTTCGATCGCTTCGTCGAAGCGACCAGCACCATGCAGCGCTGCATGTTTCCGCTCATAAGCCCTAGGATTTAATGAATCGAGTGTTATCACCTGAACTCATGTTATTGACCAACCACGGAAACAAGTAAAAAATCACACATACGGCGTTGGCATCGTTCAGCGAAGCCTCCCATCCACCCATCGCTCCATGCGCTTCGCTTCGCTTGATCAGTGCATCCGACGCCAAGGGGTCCAAGGTCAATATCGAAGTGTAATAGGCAACAGCGTCGCAATGTGCAGAGGAATCCATGGCTGCGTCCCCCAGCTCATTCAATTTGTCCATACATCGCCTGCGGAATTCTGTTGTGGACACGCGAGTCAAACCGAATCGGGAAACAAGCAGCAGCGCCCTCACCGGTGACCCACTCCCTCTCCTCTTCTGACGTCGTCCCCACACTGGACTCTATTTGTATGAAGGATGCTACTGAAGCCCCTGTAAGACCCGCGGCAAACAGCGCTTCGCACTTTGTCTGACAAAACTTGAATCTCAGAGTATCAAAATTCCACCCAGTAATCTTTGCTAGACATTCAGCCTCTGTACTGATGACCATGAGATGGACGCACCAGTGAGATAGTCAGTAACTCCGGGAGCTGAGAGAACTCCCCGGGATTCGTAACTGATCCCAAAAGCCGAACCGCATGATCATAATCGTGATCCTCAATTGCAGATTGCGCTAGGAGAACAGCCATGTGTGCCTGTATATGGTATGAACGAGATGTTTGCGACGAACAATGGCACACTACCTGTACTACATGGTAGTGTCGTAACTTTTCGGAAAGAGATTTAATGAGGTCGGCTACACGAGCAAGGGCGTGGCGATGGAGTCCCGCAAGGAAGAGGACCACTGACTGGAACAGAACAATGAGTCGCGAGACCTAGACCTCATCTTCGTATCATGCAAACCTTCACGAGTAACAGATAGTTTACTTGTTCCGCGCTGCAGTAGGTGAAGGCAAGATCAAATGCCTGCATAGAATCCTCATGTTCTCCCTGACCACAGAGCGCAATACTCTTCGCGATACACCCTAAAATAGATGGTTGCACATGGATCGACTGGAAAGCGGATTATTTCTCAACGTTGCGCGAGGAGTAAAAAAATGGCCACTTACCATCTCGGCATCGGAGAGCGCATCGTTCCAGTTTTGCAAGCGCGCTTGGATGAGTGCACGGTTAGCGTATGCATGATGAGACTGTCCGTTTAATACGATGTCACGAGACAGCGTTTCGACGGCAGAACGCAGCTTCCCGTGCAGCCACGACTCTTGCACTGCGCCTGTAAGGTGCATAAACTGTTGAACAAGGTACAATGCAACAATCAGGTGGACTCAGCCTGCTATGACAAGCTACTCACGGTACCAGCTGACTGCTCGATCACAAACGAAGTCTATCAGCTATGAAGCAATCGAGAAAAAATCTACTTACGTGCTCCATGCCCTCGTCAACCCCACCGGAAAGATTCCAGATGGCAATCCCACCTTCACCCCCGACGACGAGACAACGGCCATCAGGCGAGACGGCAATGGTACGTCCCTCATACTCGAGTTGCTTCGCTGCACGGCTCCACGCATGAGAAGTTTGATCCCACAAATGCAGGATATGGCCATCAACACCAACCAAGGTATTGCGATGGCGCGAGACGGTGAGGTGCGCTTTGGTGGTGGTATCACCAGCCCGTGGAAACTCCAGAAGTACTGACCCTGAAATAGCATCGATCCACCGTTGTGTAGACCTTGTTGAGGCAAAGATCCGGTCATCATTCCACCAGATGAGGGATTCGGGGAAGAAGTCCGGAACCTTAGCGAGCAAGTCACCATTGCGACTGTCCCAGATACGCAAGCAGTCATGGATGCCAGCGGTAGCAACCTGGTCCCCATCGGGAGAAAACGCGAGGCATTCTACACGGTTATTGTGTCGCAACGGGCCAAGGAGTCTTTGTCCCGTCGAAAGGCTGTAGATGCTTACGGTATGATCGCCCGATGCACTGACGAATCTTGTTGAGCCCGGCGACACATCCAGTGCATCGACTGCGTCGGCCAATGTCAACTCGACGGCCCTTCTTTGCGTCTTCGCGCACCAAGCGGCGACTTTACAGTCCATTCCACTGCTTATAATCCATTTTCCGTTACTAGAAACTGCGACGACAAGAACCGAACCGTGTGCATTCATGGTCGTCCCTATCTTGCTCCCATCGCTTACGCGCCACTGATGGATGGACCCGTCATTGCAGCCCGTTACTATGTATGTCCCATCCGGCGAAAAAGCGACCGAATTTACCGCGTTATCGTGGACGATTTCCAGCGCTTTCGACGCATCTGGTGTATAAGGGCGCGATTAGAATGAGTTGGAACAGTGGAAAAACCTACGCACCGAATCGAGTCGGCATACGTTAACCAGGGAGTGGGGCAATGAGTGAGTCCACTGCTGGGCCAGTGGGGCAGAGGAGGAAAAAGAGGCTCTAAGGTGGGACACCGCCCATTTTAAGTTGCCGGAATTGCTGTGAAGCCGAGTTCTCCATCCGGCAATCCAGCCACACTTGGACGTATCCCAGCTGAGGTTTGCAACGCTGGTCCGCACTTGTACATATCACCGTATAACTATTCGTTCCAATTCGAACTCGACCTCTTCCACGGAGATCGCGTTAGTGTAATGGCACGACTTGACATCGACGTCAACAAAGGAAACATGCTCTAACGAGATTGAAACTCCATTGCAGAGGACTGGACCACTAGCATAGCCTCCGCTACATGCGGAACTATAGAGACTCTTCCGGCGACCATCCGAATTAGTCGCTCGTCTCCTTCGGAATCTAACTTGCATGACAAGGATTGCTAATGAGTGTGTACCGGGGCTGCCTCAATACCTAGGACTGGCCCATCAGATCGTGATAAAGGCAAAGCTCAGCTTGAAGTGGAATGCTAGGTTCTCATCTTATACAGCATTTAGACCCGACAAACGTATTGGTCCGGCCGTTCGAGCGAAATGTGGTCTTGCTACCTCTGGGAAGTTTTGCTGGTAGAGCTGACCAGGGCGGCCAGTCACAGGGTATCTGACAGCCATTGGAAGGCATAGCACAAATATTCTTTCATGTTGAGTGAACAAGGGACCCCGCTTCGAGCCCAGACCAGCGAAGCCACGAAGCAATCTAGAGGGGGTCTACAAACTCTTAAAAGGTTCAGAACGTCCCATTATCACTTCGATAGACGTGTATCCGTGCGAGTATGTTGGCTGAGTCTGACTCTGTCGACCTAGAGGAGTCCCGCTCGGGTCCCCTGACCGCACTGCGGGCGAACAGAAAGGGGCTGACATTCCCTTTATGGACAAATCCACTGTCAGCAGTTCACATCCGAAAAACACCTAATCCACACAACCATCACTTTCGACGCTGCATCGGGCAAGTTCTCGCGTAGCTCCTGCACTAAAGCAATCCAGAGCCTCTCTGGACTCACTTTCTTCTGTACTCTTGTCTTAACGGTGACGTGGAACGACTCAGGCCGCCCTCGCTCTATCCCTTACATTCAATCATGTCATCCCAGCTGAACGCAAGACGAATCGTTCTCAATGGTATGTACTTTTTTGCAAAGAGGGCCAGCCCTTTTCTGAGAGGTCCGGTTGTTGATGCGTACACTCCCACAGTCGCTCTACTTATAGTGTCGCAGGTGTGTGATGGTAAACGTATGAGCCCGGTTGCGATTGCTGACTTACTTTGAAACCTTTGGTGCATCTTCTCAAGGTCGCTGCACATTATGCTTATCGTGTGTGTACTGTTGACCCCTGCTTTCGAGCCTCCAAGAATGCTCTTTCTCACGTCACCCGCACGGCTTATTACAGTGGTTCATCACTCAGCCTTCGGTGGATAAGAAGACAGAGAAACATCGCGCGCAAATTTTGGCGAAATTGGGAAAGAAAGGGCTGAAGCTTGACGAATATGAACGTGCGCAAAATTTCATCATTTTCTATCACACACTTTCTGAATCGAATCCCCAGTGTCCATATCAAAGGAAGTTGTATGTCCTGACGATATCCAAGTACGCTTCGAAGGTGGGCAGTTCTCTTTATCATTGTCACCATTCGTCGAATCGACCAATTGCGTGATGCAGACATCGGTGGCCTCGATCCCATCATCGCATCTCTCCGTGAATCTGTCATATACCCATTAATGTACCCACATCTTTTCACGGCCTCTTCTTCGCTCCTCAGTGCACCCAAGGGTGTTCTTCTATATGGACCTCCCGGATGTGGTAAAACCATGCTTGCACGTGCTCTTGCCAAGGAATCAGGAGCCTCGTTCATCAACATCCCCGCATCAGTCCTCACTAACAAGTGGTTCGGAGAATCAAATAAGCTTGTCGCTGGGTTGTTTAGTCTCGCTAGAAAGATGCAGCCGACGATCATTTTTGTGGATGAAATAGATACATTTTTGAGGGAGCGAAGAACGGACGACCACGAGGTGATGAGCATGATAAAGGCCGAGTTTATGACGTACGTCGCAGCCCCCTTCACCCCGGTACCGAGCATTTACTGAAGTGTGGCTGCATGGCACAGATCGTGGGACGGATTGACGTCAGGAGAGGATCGCATAATGGTCCTTGGAGCAACAAACCGCCCCATGGACATCGATCCTGCTATTTTGCGTCGCATGCCGAAACGATTTGCCGTTGGTCTGCCAAACGCAGAACAGCGATTCAAGATATTGTCCCTGGTATAACCGGCGTTTAGGGCTTATCGTTATTATCGGCACTAAATCCGGACCATATAGATGCTGAAAGACACCAAGCTTGATCCTTCGTTGACCCTCGAAGTGCTTGCAGCCAAGACGACTGGTTTCTCGGGTTCGGACCTGCGCGAACTCTGTCGGAGCGCTGCCATGGTGCCTGTGCGCGAATGCATGCGCGAGATGGCGCACGACGAGGAAGCGATCAAGAGAGTGGGACAAGAGGTGAGCTCAGCTCGGGTCGACCCGCTACTCTACGTCGTTCCCCTTGTTCGGTCTAATCTCGTTTTGTCCCATCTAGGGATTCACTATGCGCCCTTTGACCTTGCACGATTTCTATGATGCTGAAGGTTCGACGTTGACGCTGACTGACCCCGATCCAGAGGATGAACCACTCCCGCTTGACGGGGCGAACGGTACGTCGACCCAAGAGAAGCGACTGGTGGGTGTCAAGGAAGCTGCAGCAAGTAGCATGGATAACGGCGCACTGCCTGATACATCTTACGACGAAAGTGTGGATCCTGGGAGTTAATGACCCGCACTACACGTGGTTTGCTCCCACCGGGACGGTGGAGATATCGTACACTTTCAGCTTAATTGATTAGCCATAGATTATCCCCCTGATCTGGAACACACCAACGTGGTATCGGTACGGTTCGGATGTAGATCCACTTAGATCACCACTCATTCCATTCGTCCGAGTGACACTCGGGAAGCACCCGCGAGCCCGCTGGGAAGATTTGTGTGAGGTCGTCCTATATGAGTCGTGGACTGCGACCTGCGGAATATGCGAAAATGAACGACAATAAAAAGCCTGGATACACAGGGGATTGAACCCTGGACCTCATACACGTTCGCTGACAAGTCGTCCTGAAAGCGGTTGCAAAGCATGCGCGCTACCACTGCGCTATGTACCCATTGCCATGATTTTTGGGCATTATCAACTTTGAACCTATGATAGCCCCAACTCGATCGATAGGTGTGTTCCGAATCCCCGCCACCCAGAATTGGCTTTGGAGTGGACCGTTTCTCTAAACCATGAGGCCCCTATGGTTTTCAAACCCCTCAGGAGTTAGAACATTACCAGCACCTGACAGAGTCAGTGCAACATCTAAAACACTCGGGCTCGAAGGTGCGATCCGAATGCCCGGTTCGAAACTTCTCAGGCCATTTGCCTTGAGTATTTTCTTCTTTCTGGACCCGGGTAGTTACAGAGTATAACGAGTTTCAAAACTTAGAAGGCTGCTGCGGAATGGTAACATAGCGACCGCTTTTTGATGGACACTCGTATCGACCAAACAGTCGCAGTGACCAGGAACGGTGCCGACGCCGTAAGTCCGGTGCCAACTTATCAAGTGAGTGTTGGATGCACTAAATATTCACACACCGCACGTAGAGCCTGAGGAGGCGGACTCGGGACCTATGGCTTATGCAGACAGACTGTCTGTAACGAATACACCAAGATCCTGTCAGCCCACCTGAAGCGAAACCGTTCGTTTCCTATACCCGAACTCATATGCCCTATGCGATATTTCCCATTCAGGTACTACGTCATATGCTTATGCCCCCTTCTCTACTACTGTCCCCGGCTTTTTTGGCCCTTGAAGGCTGCTGATGACAAGACATTTCTAGTGCACACCTTATTCTTCTGGTTCATTACTCTTCTCTCAGGAACACTCAACTTGAGGAAACCCCAAGCTGTCAGTCCAAAGGTACGACATAAAAAACATCAGCCGACTTGAAACACTTCCACTTACCCCTCAATCGATCACCACTGTAACCAGCGTGCCTGTGACCCTTCGCCACGCTCCCACCCGGAGTCTGAGAAGCAGTTGTACTGCATGGTGCAATCTCTGTAACGAGTCTACCTGACAGAGGGTACTTATCATCGAGACGTATATAATACGCAGCAGCGATGATACCGAACTGTTAAACTCTCGACGAGCCTCAGAAAGCACAGTCATGAAGACTGTCTACGCTCTAGGATTCGTCGGATTTGCTGCGTTTTCCGTTCGCGGGCAAGCTGCTCTCTATGCGCAATGTAAGCGGTTATTGATTCACTGACCGCCCCTCCCGTATCGAGCTAACCTGTCAACAGGTGGTGGAAAAGTAAGCCCTTTGATCTACTGCTTTCGATCTCGCGCAGAATCTCATGGCAGGGCTGGACCGGAGATACTACCTGCATCGACGGAGAGTGCACCTATCAGAATGACTGTAGGTTTTCCACTGCTATGCTGGTCAGAAGCGATTTAACCTCTTAATATCCATTCGTTTCAAATTGCCCGGAATATAGACTATTCGCAGTGTCTCCAGGCTCGCGTAGGCACGACTGATACCAGCACAACCCCGACTGCTACCACTCCTTGCACAACCCCGACTACTACTACGGATGAGGCTGGCCTCTATACGCAATGTAAGCAGCTCATTACTAGCCTTGTGCTCCACACCGAAATCACCTTTCAACAGGTGGCGGCAGGGTAAGTCCATCTCACTTGGTGCGTCCAGTCCTGAGACCCATGACAGGGCTGGACTGGACCGACCACTTGCGTCAGTGGCACAATTTGCACGACTGAGAATGATTGTAAGTTGGGACTGTATACCGTACAAATGCAACATTTTGCTCTGACCTGTGCATGCCAATTTTAGGGTATTCGCAGTGCCTCCCTGCTAGTCAACGCGTGACCGGTACAAGTTCCAGTAAAACCAGGGCTACTACCAGTTCCCCTGCAAACTCGATCACTACTAGTTCACGCTCGGCCCCGACTACAAGCTCGCACTCAACACCTTCTACCATAAGTTCCCCCATAACCTCGACTACCACAAGCACTAGCGCAACCCCGACGGGTTCGTGCAGTGCGGGTCCTCCTGCGTCCGCGGGTAAGCTGCGCTACGCAGGCGTCAACATCGCTGGGTTTGGTAAGCATACTTGCATTACGCACAAGTCCCAGATATTTATTAACTTCCCAGACTTTGGAATGAACACCGACGGCGAAGGTGAAATTTGACTTTTCTTTTACCACGGTCATCAGGCTGAAAGGCAGTTGGCTAGGCACTGCTAGCGCCGCGTACCCCCCGCTAGCTGACTATCATGGTGCTGATGGCGCAGGTCAGATGACCCACTTTGCGAACGATGATAAATACAACATCTTTCGCCTCCCTGTCACTTGGCAATTCTTGACCGACAATATCCCAACTGGCACCCTAAACCAAAAATACTATGCGCTGTACGATGCCTTGGTTCAAGCGTGCTTGGCGACGGGGGCAAGCTGCATCATCGATATCCACAATTACGCGAGGTGGAATGGTGACGTACGTATATCTACGGTATCTTTCTGAGAAACGCTGTTTGACGCAATATCGTTGTAGATCATCGGCCAGGGTGGTCCCTCCAACGAAGACTTTGCTTCTCTCTGGGGGTCACTGGCGAAGCGCTACGTCCATCAAAGCAAAGTTATCTTTGGAATGTGAGGTATCTGATTCGAATTGTGGAGTCCAGCTAACAGGTGGTTAGAATGAATGAACCTCATGACCTCCCTGGTGTGAGCATACAGCTCCTTCTAGCGCTAAATTGCAATTAGCCTAATTTACCTCTCTTCTTATAGATCGACTTATGGGCTGAAACCGTTCAGGTAATACAACGTCGAGCTATCACTTCTGCGAAGTTATGGAGTATACTGATCCAAATGCCAAGGCTGTTGTCACCGCCATTCGTAAAGCCGGCGCCACCACCCAAATAATCCTCCTTCCCGGTGACAGCTACGCCTCAGCGGAAACATTTGTTTCTGGCGGTTCC